>CM064505.1:32966934-33014434 GCA_032716605.1 Paralithodes platypus | reverse complement strand
CATTTCTTTCAATTTTAAGACCTTTCGTGCCATTTAGGCGTCGATTTTTCCTGGCGAGCGATAGCGAGCCTGTAACTTAAGAGGAATCGGCCTTCGGCTGGGACATTTTTCTACCGAAAAATGTACATATTTATTTTGGAAGGGGTCTAGGGGATGTAATTTTAAGTTTGATGGAGGTCTAAGCAACACACTAGAAACCTCCCCTTAACCCTATCAGTATACCAGGACCCATTTTCATCCAGGCGATTGTTATACGAGTTCATGTAGATTAGAAAGTACCTCTTGGAATCTATGGGACCAAGAGTAACTCAAGTATGCTCTTTCTGACACAGGTGCTTCTTCAGATGAATATAATCGTCTGATGATAGCCAGAGTAAACTGTTATAGTGTGTTATTATCCTCAAGTGGTGAAGGGGAAAGTAGTTACTTGTTTGGGTATATTTGTTTATATATTAATTCATTTTGTACTTTTCTCGCTAGACCTCCATCAAGCTTAAAAATGATAAAACTCCCCCTAGACTCCCCTTCAAGATAAATTTGTACATTTTTCGATAGAAAAATATCCCGGCCGAAGGTCGGTTTCTTTTAGAATTACAGGCTCGTTAGTGCTCGCCAGGAAAAAATCGACACCTAAATGGCACGACAAATCTTGATATAGAAATTAGACGATTTTTTTTTAAATCGACAAACTAATAGGGCGAACGTCTTAAAATCTGATAACTAATGGTGCTAAAAATGAGGAAGAAGGGGGATCAGAACAACGACCGATCTCCCCTTAAGTGTGCATTTGAATTGGGTCAATATTAATCTTTTTGATCTTAGATTGGGTAATAGTATTCCTCCAGTGCCGCACTTTAGCAGTTTTTGTATTCATATGTAAAGTCGTGGACAGGAATGTAAGCACAGTTTCTGGGGCTAAATTATGATACACGTGAGGCTTGCAAGTATTTATTACCGCGACTGTACACTCGGATACCATAGTCTCTAGCCCACTCCTTAATATTCGTGGATTTCACCTATTTCTAACTATGGAAGTATATCTCTGGAAACCAACTTATCAATATAATTGTCTATAAATCAATTACAAAATTATATATACGGTACTATTAATTGCAAAGAAAATTCTATCCTAAAATCAATCCAGACAGTTATAATTGCATAAAGAAAAACATATGTGGTCCTCGATTTCGTATGAGTGGGCTGGAGACTATGGTATCCGACTGTACATACAATACAGTGCATTCACATTCGCCTAGTGTACAGAAAATGTTTATGCACAAAAATAACTAAAATTCAGCAAGCTAATAACCGTACAATTATTAACATCCGCACATGAAAATGTTATATATAATGAAAAAGCTGTCTTTAGGACATTCCAAGTCAATAAATTAAAAGCTTTATTTATTTTTATTAATGAATACATGTTATATTGTCACAAACATTCACTGATATTATTTGATATTATATTCTACAGTTGTTTTGTTGGGCGGGTGCCCAACCCCGAAAAGGGTTGAAATAGGGGAGCTATCGCCCCGCCAAAGGCGGCTTTCTAGGGCCTTTCCTAGCTGATGCTGAGAGGATTGGGTTCTAGTCATGTGGTGATGGGCTGGTCTATCAGAGTGAGAACTGAGCGATCTCTGCCATACCCATAGCTTACTCTGCCTGTTCCTTTTACTTATATATTTTCTAGATCTCAAGTGACGGCGTCTCTTGCGTGGATTGACCTCCTAAGCTACCAAGATTGGAAGCCAAAGCGTCACATCTTTCCTTTGCCCCTCAACTTTCTCTTCATAATTGCTGAGGGGCACAGGGCCCTGGGTGGGGCTTTGGTTTCCCGGGCGTTTCCGCACCCTCCTCAGCTCCCCGCCATGGAGTGGCTTCGGTCACCCAGGCTTTATTGTGGTCGGCAGGGAGGGTTCTGTGGGGGCGCTCGGTTATGGCCTTGGCCTTGCTCGGGGCCTTGGGGCTGTTCGGCCAGGCAGCTTGGGGAAAAACAACAACAACAACAACAGTTGTTTTGCTTTAAAATTATCATGCGAAGTTTAAAACTGATATTTATAGGTTAATCCAGTGTTTTGTTTTTCTTAATCCTGTGATATTTTTGTTTTAAGTCATAAAATAAGCTGCAGGTAAGTTTCCCCAGAAATGTGGAGGACTTTTATTTAATTTTATTTATTTATTTATTTTTATTTTTTTCACTAATGCAAATCTTTGTCTATAACGATGGAAGACTCAGACCTCCGCCAAAGCTCCTATGATATACAGTATACATATACAACTAAACTAACGATGGATTGCATATTCAAATATGTTCGAGTTGTTAACATGTGTGTTACCACCTAAAGGGGTTAGCGTCCATATAAGAGATGTAATTATTCAGCAGTACACAAGATAAGTGAACAGTTGATTACTTAATTACATATGCAGGCAAATGATGGCGCCAAACACACGCAGTGAAGCACGCAGTTATCTGGTAGAGCTTATAAACTACGCTCGTATTTTTTACTGCTTGCACGGGTGCATAAGCACTAGATTTGAACAGATTTGCATGTATAATCAAGCACTCTAATGCAAGCTGTGCCTCGGTAACTATTAAGGGAGCCCACCTCGCTTTTTTTATCTTTCTCTCCCTCTCTCTTTGGCTTGTATCCATTCGGCCCCATTCAGCCTCCTGTTTTAAGACGTTTACCCCCATCCCGGTGTCATTATTTTCCTGGCGAGCGGTAGCGAGCCAGCATATATATTTTTTTGTTTTGACAGCAAGCTAAATTTGTAAATTTTTCGATAGAAAAATTTCTCCGGCGAAGCCGGATTTCTCCATACAATGGTGTCTCGCTATCGCTCGCCAGGAAGAAATCAACACCTGGATGGGGATAAACGTCTTAAAACAGTTGGCTGAATGGGGCCGAATGGATACAAGCCAGGGAAAGAGAGAAAGGGAGAGCAAGATAAAACAAAAGCCGGTGACCCCCCTTAATATAAATTGCTTGCATACTCGAACTTTTATTTGCTCATGTTCTTTTCATAAGCACATTCCAAGACATGAACACGTTCCAGTAAATAGTTTTTTATGCAGCGAGAACTATTATGGGGAATCGATATTCCCTGCATGTTGACTTATATATTAGTACTAATGCAGAACATTTATTTTATTTATTTTGATTTGAAACTAAATTGTAAATATGCTAATGATAGTCATGCAAGCTTGGAACACTTGAAAAGGTCTTATTAAGTAACACCCCGTTCTTAACATTAATCATCAACTAAAAACCCCAATGCACTTGAATACACTAATGAAAGCATATGGTCCTCCTGGGATTCGAACTCGGGACACCACACCCAGAAAAAACAGAAGAGCTTTGGAAGTGATTAAATTCAGATTTTTGTTTTAATCAATCGTACTATTTTTACTTAACTGAGTGAATGCAAATTATTGTGGCCTACTGTACAACGGACGCACAATATACTATAGTCTATTTGCTGTAAGTATGCGAAAAATCATGACCTAACCTCTGTAACAAAAAAACGACTAGAGTAATCGAGCTAATATTTATACCATTTGGGAAGAGGCAGTCCAGGAAGAGATGTGGACATTTACAGCCAATTTGCTTCGGCCCTTTTTGAGTTACAGAAGATATAGGTTATGATTTCTCGCCTACATACCGCGAATAGACTATAGTGTTAACATAAGAACATAAGAAAATGGGAGTCTGCAGAAAGCCGATTGGCCTAAGCAAGGCAGATCCCTGTCCCACACAACCCCAATTACAAAGCCCAATTATAGGCTCAACACTCTAATACCCTGAGGATCATCTTACCAAACCGGTTAGAGATTAACGCAGGATTACGGGGGTCTGCAGAGCGCTGATTGGCCCAACCCGGCTGATCCCCCTTCACACCCAACCCTTCTCGTCCATATGCTTATCCAATTTTTTCTTAAAGCTCCCTATCGTTCTTGATCCCACTATATCACTTGGTAGCCTATTCCACCCATCTACAACTCTGTTACCAAACCAATATTTGTCTATATCTTTTCTGAAACGAAATTTATCTAATTTGAAACCATTGGTACGAGTTCTTTCGCTATCACTGAGCTTTAGTACATTTGTCATATCCCCTTTGTTAATCCCACTAACCCACTTGAACACCTCTATCATATCCCCTCTAACTCTGCGTGTGTTGACAATAAAATGTTGATGTAATAGCGCTGTGATACCGGCTATAGAAAACACATACTGGACAATTACCGAATTTATAAGGCATGTTATGTGTCAATACTAACTTGCTGTAACATTCTGTATGCCAACGTATTGATATAGGCAATTTTGTTAGGGGCTGTTCATAATGTGCTTTATGGATATATTTTTCTGATAATATCAATGTGTGCGTGTGTGTGAGAGAGAGAGAGAGAGAGAGAGAGAGAGAGAGAGAGAGAGAGAGAGAGAGAGAGAGAGAGAGAGAGAGAGAGAGAGAGAGAGAGAGAGAGAGAGAGAGAGAGAGAGAGAGAGAGAGGGAGAGAGAGAGAGAGAGAGAGAGAGAGAGAGAGAGAGAGAGAGAGAGAGAGTGTCCCCCCCAATATGGCCTCAAGGTGATATGTTGTCTTGTCTAGCTATTTTCATATACCTCTTAAATAGTAAGAAGCCAGGTGTTCTGACAACTGTATCAGTTATCAATTGCACCATAAACCACACAGGTGCAGTTCATTTGCATACCTCATTATGCGAACCCTTTGACTGCCTTCCGTAGTTATTTTTTATTTATTTATTTTGTTTTGCACTAGTGAACATAAATTGGCTAATGTAGGTTAACATCCTTGCTTCACTCTTTCGGCATATTACTGATTATAAATATTCAGGTTAAAAGCTGTGTGATATAGGCCTAATCTCAATAGGTTTTAAGCTATATGATATTGTAATAATTTAGGTTTGAAGCTATTATACTAGGTTTAAAGGCTTAAAGCTATATGATATATTGTCAATAAGTTTAAAGGCAGGTGATAGGTTTAAAGCTATGTGATATATCTTCAATATGTTTAAAGCTATATTGTATTATCTCAATAGGTTTATAACTATATTATTATATTTATTCATGTATTTATTAATGTTTTAGTTTCCCTCCCTAGATCTCTTATCAAGCTAAATACATTTTCCTCAAAATTCCCCTTCGATATACATTTGTACATTTGTGTTTGCATTTGTACATATATTTCTCATATATTATTTTTAGATGTTGCATTTAACTTGTATATAATCGTCTATAAACTCGTCTAGAAGAACATTAAAATTATCTCTGGAAGTCCAAGGGTTAATGGTTTCTGAGAGAAAGTGATGATGGGCAGTGAGGCCGAGAGAAATCAGACAGCGACACGACCCCCAAGACAATGTACAATATGAGATCAGACGGCAAAAACATTTAAAGTTAGTTATATAGAACACCTCCAAGGACTTTCTCTTGGACCGCCTCACTGTCTGTCTGCCTGTCTGTCGTAAAGCCCCTCCACACTATAATATTCGTGTATGCAATAATGTGCACATGGATTGCAACAAAACTGGTTCGCATACAATAATTAGTGCGTCGTATATGTTTTGCGGAACAATCCCGAACATTTTGTTCAGACGTTTGGAACATATTTATGATGCTTGTTATACATGTGCTGTGTTATCCTTGAGGGGATGACCACTAATGAATCGCTGCCATGCACTTCATTCATCTTTAATCCAGCACCCGTCCTCCCACCCAACACCACTTTCACTCATACTGTGAAGTATATTATAATTTTAGCACATTGGACTTGTTGCACCTTATCTTTTCAAACCAGTAATAGGCTTGTAGAACCCTCGCCTCCTGGTTACAAACTATGATCATTTATGGGGTTCAAGGTCTCCTAAGCCAGTTAAGGCAGGCGACATATATCGAGTTACTGACCTACTGGGCAATCATTGAATCTGGTAGTTGAAATTAGAACCTACTATTCTCAGCTTTGGGAATATTTTTACTCCGGCTGCCATTTTATTCAGAACTCGCAGAAGGAAATAAGGTGGTAGGGCGAAGTATAAGGTGGTAGGGCGAAGTTCGAGGACATTGATCACATCATGAAAGATATTGGAGATAGCCCCATTAGCTGTCTCAGTACAGGGAGCAATGATGTTGGTAAAGGTAGGACGGAAGTACTGCTTCGGCAGTACAGGGAGGTGTTAGATAAAGTTAGGAGGAAGGGAGGCATACCTGTAGTACACAGTATCTTGCCACGGAGAGGGGTCAGCAAGGAATGGTCATCTAGGGCAATTGGTATCAATTGTCGGCTGGAAAAATACTGTAATGCAAATGCAATACCATTCCTTGATAACTGGACCCGTTTCTATGGTAAAAATCAGTTGTACGCACAGGACGGGGTTCATCTTTCTCGGCTAGGGGTGGCAAATTTAGCTAGGTCAATAGATAGGATTGTCGCGGGGTTTCGCTGAAAATAAAGCCTGAGAATATGAGTAAGAATAATTGTCTAGATAGGGTAAATTGCCGTACTGGTACATCAGATAGGAATAGAAAATATCAGTCACAGGATTTTAATTGTACTGCTAGTAGAAATATTAAAGGTGTAACAGAAGATGGGAATTCAGTTAGAAATAAAGGTAAATCCGATACCAGTAAAATAAATTCATTGCGATTATATTATACAAACTGTAGGAGTTTATGTAACAAAATGGATGAACTTAGAGCACTTGTTAGCAACGAAAATATAGACATTATAGCACTGACTGAAACATGGATTAATACAGAATCAAGACATTTTTTAGCAGAATTCCATATACCAGGATATAGTTTGTTTAAACGCGACCGAACAAGTAGGAGGGGCGGCGGAATAGCAGTGTTTGTCAGGAGTTCTTTAAAAAGCTGTATTAAATCAGGTATTAGACTAAATACTGATAACGAAAGTGTTTGGGTTGAGGTTAGCGAAGGTAGTGAGACCATAATTATTGGAGTTATTTATAGACCACCAAATATGAGTAGAAACGAAGGTACAGCTTTATGGCAGGAAGTGAAAATAGCATCAAGGTTTAGCAATGTGTGTATTATAGGGGATTTCAATTTTCCGAATATTGATTGGCAGCATCAAATCGGCGACTCAGATTCAACAGAGTTTATTGAGGCGGTACAGGATAGTTTTTTATTTCAATTCATAGACTCGCCTACTAGAGGTAATAATATCCTCGATTTAGTTCTCAGTAATAATGAACAAATGATAAATAATGTAGAGATAGGAGACCAACTAGGAAATAGTGATCATAAATCAATTTATTTTAACATACAATGGACAGGAAAGGCTAAAGAGAATACGACACTTATCCCAGATTTCAGAAAAGCCAATTATGGTGGATTAAGACGAGCCTTAAGAGTCGATCCTATGGTTAAACTATTAAGTGGACCCAGGTGCGCTAATGAACATACTCTCTCTCAGATACCTGTCTTAACTCAGGATAATTTGACAGCTACATATAATAATTTTATTTCTTCACTCCACAATGCGCAAAATAAATATATCCCCAAAAGAAAATTTAGATCAACACAGAACCAACCCAAATGGATGAATAATAGACTATTAGACCTTCTAGGAAAAAAGAGAGGAATATATCGAAAAATAAAGAAAGGCGAAATTCACCTACTTGCTTACTATCAGAATCTATCAAGAGAGGTTAAAAAATGTATAAGGACAGACAAAAGAAATTATGAAATCAGGATAGCCAATGACTCAAAAAATAACCCTAAGGCTTTTTACCAGCTATATAAATCTAAAGTTAGAGATAAAATAGGCCCCCTTAAAACTTCGATAGGAGAAATGACAGAAAGTGATTTAGAAATGTGCAGTACATTAAATAGTCAGTTTCTATCCGTTTTCACTAATGAAAATTTGGCACAGATTCCAGAAGTCCGTAAGGTATATAGAGATAGTATAGAAAATAGGTTAAGTACGGTTACTATAAGTAGAAATGATGTGCTTAAGGAAATTGACAGACTGAAACCTCAGAAATCGCCTGGTCCCGATGAGGTATATGCCAGAGTATTAAAAGAATGCAGAGATGAGTTAAGTTACCCATTAACATTTCTTTTTAACAATTCATTAGAAACAGGTATAGTTCCAGAAGCTTGGAAGCTTGCAAATGTAGTTCCGATTTTCAAAAAAGGTGATAAATCAATAGCATCCAATTACCGTCCCATTAGTCTCACTTCAATCATAGGAAAGCTACTAGAGTCAATTATTGCTAGGAAAATGAGAAACCACTTAGAAACATTTAACTTAATCAATTCTTCTCAGCATGGATTCACACAGGGACGTTCTTGCCTAACTAATTTGCTTAGTTTTTTCTCAGAGGTATATGAAGCAGTAGATAATGACAAGGCATACGATATTATATATTTAGATTTCAGTAAAGCTTTCGACAGAGTCCCTCATGAGAGATTGATGAGAAAGGTTGAGGCACATGGAATAGGTGGGGCGTTGTTGGGATGGATTAGGTCATGGCTAATTGGTAGGAAACAGAGAGTCAGCATAAATGGTACCAAGTCAGAGTGGGGAGCAGTCAAAAGTGGTGTCCCCCAGGGATCGGTATTAGGTCCCCTGTTGTTTCTTATATACATAAATGACCTAGATTTAGGTATAACTAGTAGGATAAGTAAATTCGCAGACGATACTAAAATGGGGAGATCAATTGATTCAGATAGCGATATAGAGTGCCTCCAAAGGGATCTAGATACCTTACATGAATGGTCAGTAAATTGGCAGATGAAGTTTAACATTGACAAATGCAAGGTATTAAAGATAGGGAAGATGCAAACAAATGTTAAATATAAACTAGCTAATTTAGAATTAGAAATTCAGACTGCGAGAAAGATCTAGGTGTGTTTGTTAGCAATGATTTGAAGCCTAGAAAACAGTGTATAGGCGTTCGTAATAAGGCAAACAGGATTCTCGGGTTCATCTCTAGGAGTGTGAGTAACAGAACTGCTGATGTTATCTTAAAACTTTACTTGTCATTAGTGAGACCCCATATGGATTATGCTGTCCAATTTTGGTGTCCTTATTACAGAATGGACATAGATTCATTGGAGAGAGTACAGCGTAGAATGACAAAAATGATCCATAATATTAGAAATCTTCCGTATGAAGAAAGGTTGAAGAAATTAGGTTTACATTCGTTAGAGAGACGCAGAGTTAGAGGGGATATGATAGAGGTGTTCAAGTGGGTTAGTGGGATTAACAAAGGGAACATGACAAATGTACTAAAGCTCAGTGATAGCGAAAGAACTCGTACCAATGGTTTCAAATTAGATAAATTTCGTTTCAGAAAAGATATAGGCAAATATTGGTTTGGTAACAGAGTTGTAGATGGGTGGAATGGACTACCAAGTGCTATAGTGGGATCTAAAACTGTAGGGAGCTTTAAGATAAAATTGGATAAGCATATGGACGAGAAGGGTTGGGTGTGAAGGGGGATCAGCCGGGTTGGGCCAATCAGCGCTCTGCAGACCCCCATAATCCTGCGTTAATCTCTAACCGTTTTGGTAGGATGATCCTCAGGGTATTAGAGTGTTGAGCCTATAATTGGGCTTTGTAATTGATTTGGGGTTGTGTGGGACAGGGATCTGCCTTGCTTAGGCCAATCGGCTTTCTGCAGACTCCCATTTTCTTATGTTCTTATGTTCTTATGTTATAAGGTGGTAGGGCGAAGTATAAGGTGGTAGGGCGAAGTATCCCTGATTGTTATGTTGGGTTGCCAACATGTGTCTATAGTTACTATATATAATTTGAGACCCAGCGTATCTTGGTTTATTGAGCTTTATCGTTATCATAGACCTTAAATACAATACAAGCAAGAATAAAACGAAGATGAACTAATAAATATTAGATACATTGTCCAGGTTATCAAGTAAATAAAATACTAATATACATATATTGCCCATTATGTTACATGTGTTCGAGTCCTCTAAAAAAATCCAATCCGGATGGAAAGTTGCCTGATCTCTTGTGTTGTGAAGGGTCTCTCTGATTTCGGCCTCTCTCCTCGCTTGATTGCCCCTGTTTGCCGATCTTTGAGTGTTTTGCGCTCATACCCCCCCTGCTTGGCTATCACTGTTTGTCTTAGTTAAACTTTTTTCTAATTACGTTATTTGTGGCCTCCCCTTTACATACATATAATACAGTATATCTAGCTCTCTCTCTCTCTCTCTCTCTCTCTCTCTCTATATATATATATATATATATATATATATATATATATATATATATATATATATATATACCGTATATATAATTATATATATATATATATATATATATATATATATATATATATATATATATATATATATACTGTATATACAATTGCCCACATTAATTCACACCCACACAGTAATTTTATGTACGGAAGTAAAAATAGTGTAATTGACTTACAAGAATAATTTTCCGTAAAACAGTTTTTTATTTTATGTATATAATACCACGTAGTTCTACCACCTTGTTTATCCTCTATATATTAGTATTGATAAACATCGCTGTATTAAACCAAATAAACTAACATTATGTGTAACATGCAGCAAATATTATTGCTAATTTTACCAATTATATTTGTTGCATGTTAAAAATAATGTTATTGTATAATGTACTGGTGGTAAAGACGACGATACTAGCATCATAATAAAAACACATAAAAGGGTTGCTCACATTATGAAACTGCTATTTATATTTCCATATGTGTATTAAACTGACGGAAAACTGTAAAACTTGTGTTGATAATGTGTTACCAGACAGGTCCCGATACGCTAAAATATAGCTATTTTATTTCAGGCAGAGTTGCGTCCATAAATTTGAATACATATCTCCCACTCACCCCTCTATCAGGCCATTTTGCTTCCCCTTATCATGGGTGTCATCTCAGGGGACAGGTTGCCAAAGTTTGGAGGGATTTTTACACTCCTAATACTTGTCTTTTAGTAGGGTGATCACGGTATCTTATCCTATTCCAACCCAACATATTCTAGGCTATTTACCATAAGCCAACTACTAATATTTGTTAGGTCTGGTTAGGTTAAACTAGGTTGGGTTAGGCCAGATTAAGTTACCGCAATTGCCTTATCCTAACTCACTATAGCGTACAGTAGCTAACATAACCATGTATTTAAGTTAGAATAGGTAAAATGAGGTTATCTTAGGTTAGGTCAGCTGATACGAGATTAGGTCAGGCTATGTTAGGATAATTAACTTAATCGTCCTGGTATAAGAAAAATAGGTACTGGTATGTATATATTATCCCCTCCAAACTTGGGGACTATGCCCCCGGGAAGGGCCGTGGGTGTGAAGAGATGATAGACTCCCTTACATACGGTGTCAGATCGGCCCCGCCCATCCGCCTTACACGCCCATCATCCTTTAGAAGGTAGGAAAAAGTCACCCTTGGCTCACAAAATCACCTTAAGATAAAATATGTTCTGCTAGGTGGAAGAAAAAAAAAACTTCGCCCTATTCTCCCTTGGTCAATAAATATCCACGGCAAATTTCCCTGTGATGAAATGTGCTAAGATGAAATTATACATGGACAGAATAACCCTTAGGGCTTAGACGATAACGCGCTGGGATAAAAAAAAAAAAAAAAAAAAAATCGCGATTAAAGGCCTTATACAACAAGTATGGTATAATACATTTTATTTTATTAAAAAAGACCTCCGTCTACGTATTGTGAAAAACCTGTTATCCTCTGGCAAATTGTGGGGTTGAGTGAGTGAAGGGGGGGACAGTGAATGAAGGAGGATACATGTTTTTCATAATACGTGTTGCTAGCCCCAAACGCGCGAGCAACTGTGGCTTTCAACCATCCGACACATCCCCTTTTATTTATGTGCATCACACATGTTAAATACAAATAAAGTTTATGTTTTGTTTTACCCTACTGTGGAAAGACTACGGATACACCACTCCTACCCGGGCCTCACACGGTGGCATGGCCCAGTCCAGTCGAACTGAGCTCATGACGCTGGTGGCATTGCCCCGGAGGATAGCCATCCCTAGTCTTTGCTTGAGCCAGAGGGTTTCCCGGGGTTCTCCTGAAACTTCTCTGATTTTACGGCCTATTTCATTCACCATCTTAAGGGTGGTAGGGCCGAAGACTCCTGACGTTTCGAATGCCAGGGGCTCGAACTGATGATTTCTGGCGATGGCTTGATATTTTTCTCGCTTTTTATTTTCTGCTATCCGGGCGGCTTCACCTGCTTCGTCGGCGTTTCTGGCGATGTTGGTTGTGGAGAAAGTGTCAACACATGTGGCATCCCACACGAGGCACCGGCCATTCTTGTAAGGGAAAGTGGTCATCCCATCTGGCCGTTTGCCGTCTTCTCTGTGAAGTCCATGTGGTCGAGGATTGATGCACAGTTAGCACTCTGCAGGGCCCATTTTATGACATCATTTAGTGCAGAGTGTCTTGGCAGGCGGCCTGCGTTGTAATTACATGACAAGGCATGGTGACCTTGAGCATCCATCCCCCCACCACACTTGCAAGTGTGTGGGTGACAAACTGCCGCACCCACTCTGAGCGCGATGGCAACCCGGAGCGCTTCAGCATCCAAGTGAGTTCCAAGAGGTGGGATGGGGATGGCGTGTAACTACAAGCCACTCTCCAAACGGGCGGCTGCCTAGAGGCGTGCTTTTGCAACCTGGTCTGCATTGGTTAGGAGATTTTCTTGAGTTTTCTTCGCCGAGATGGTATCCCACGCTTTCTGCTTGCTCCTGGAGGTACCCTGAGGCTCCTCCTCTGCTCCTGTACTTTCCTTCCAGGTGTTAATCGCTACTGCTACGTCCCCATTAACCCCTTCAGACTCATATGACGCAGAGGTTGCCAGATTAGCAATAAGAAATAGAGTTTTCTCACTCTTATAATTACCTCTCCAAAATTAGTTTTCTGCCCACAGCTAACTCAAAGACAACTGCAGAGGTTGAAGTAACTAAACTAAAGGTTTCTAAATACCCCTGATGGTAACAAAGGCTTTAAAGTATCCCTAATAGGCTCAACATCGCGTCATATGTCGGAGAGGATTAAGTGTCATTCTGGGTTGAGAAGAAAGGATGGACACTACAAGGTCGTTGGTCGCGATGAGGGAAGATATAAAGGCTGGGGAGGCAATATCCGAGGCTCTCCGTATGCCCAAGCCCCCGAGGCGGACAGGAAGGGTGGCTTGTGTCCAGGTCCGTTCTTTAAATTCCACGTTGGTGATGCTGGTCACTGCTTCTCGGATTATGCTGTCTAATTCTTGGAGGCCACCATTGTTCGTGTAAGTCATCGATGTGCGCAAGATGTATTGGAGTTTTGGAATGGAGAAACAATTCTTGAGAAGGGCCAGAGCTGAGTGGGCATCGATGTGTATCAGGCGACTCACGAGACGTTGAAGCTCCTCCTTTTTAACTTGAAGTGCTGGTGGGATTGCTGCCAGAGTTAGTGGGGAACCTAATAGGGTTTGCTGGTGCTCCTGAAGGATCTTTACATCTGGCAATATGCCTCGAAACAGGGCCTGAGTCTCTTCTCCTTCTTCATGTGTGTGGTTGAGGAGGACAAATTCACATTTGGTGTCATTTATCACTAGCCCAGCCTGGCCGAGGTCAGTTACGATGTTATTTAGGTCGGTTAGAACGTTCTCTACAGACCCACCCAAAGTTGCATCGTCCAGGTACCATACATTCAGTTCTGACCTTACTTTGTTAGCTGCTGCATCCACCCCTATTGAGAAAAGAGCAGGACCACCTGGATCTCCCTGCTGTAACCCGGTCGCTGATGGGATCACCGTCTCGCCAAAAATCAGGATTGAAGGTTTGGAATAAGCCTGCCAAAGTAGGGGGTACCGAGTGGGGATGTGTTCTTGAGCTGCACGGAGGAAGACATCCCTGCGAATGCTGTTGAATGCGTTCCGCATGTCAATCTTTAGAAGCACTCGTTTTTCTTGGGCTTGGCTGAGGTAGGTGCGGGTTGCGTGTACAGCAGCTTCACACACCCCTGGAGTTCCGAAACCTAGTTGAACTGGTCTTAAGTGTTGACCTAGGCCATTCGAGAGTGGTTTCAAACCCACCTTTGTGGCAAGGCAGCGGAAGGTGTTCCCTACTGCTATTGGGCGCACACCGCCATCTTTCTTTGCCAGTGCACAGAGTGATGCCCCCAAAAATAGGGGTGTGGCACAGTCAGATACTTCCCCTCTTAAAACCATGTTGATGAATTTGGTGAGGGTTTCCAAGAGTGCCTCCCCAGCAGCTCCTGATCCCTTACCCAAGAGGCCTTTGAGGTGGGCGGGTCGGATACCATCTGGGCCCGCGACTGAGCCTGCTGGGAATGAAGTCACTGCGGCAACCATTTTTAATACCTAACCTTTTTTCTTGTCTTTTTTTTTTCTCAATTTTATTACCCCACATGTGACCCATCGCTACCCCTCCACACCCTGTCTATGGCTGTTGCTTACCTTTGTATTCCTTCCATTCGCAGCGCCTCATACTGAACGATAATGTGGGCATGATTGTTGTTTACAGAGATTCCACGGATTAGTAATCCCATTTCTAAAGGCTCCGTCAGTTTTCAAGTTATTTCGCTCATTAACTTCGCTCCGGAGGGAAATAATACAAACAAAAATGCAAGTATATCCCTTTTGTTTGATTCAATTTATTTCTGAGAACCCAGCCTTGTACACCGAAATTCCCTATCCAACCCAACATTACGGGCCATGTGTGTTCACACCAAAGATTTTCTGTATGTGAGTAGTTTACAGATAGTTGGAATAATGTTGATTAGTTGCAAAAGATAAATCAGAGGTAGTTGCAATGAATCTGTTAGAAATTATGCTTTAATGATAGTAATTTATGGAACACCCGAGTGAAACGCTTATATCTCCCTGCCTATTCATATATTTTCAATTTTCCACCATTCACACATTCTTAACTTCCCATTCTACTTCAGGTTCGTTTTGCGTTTCTGCTGCTATTTTTGTTTCTTCTCATAAAATAATAGTTGTTCATTAATCGTCAATAGGAATTCTTCTGTCTAACCAGTTGTGTGTAATTATGGGTACAGACTCACTTAGCCAATCCCGCTGAACAAAACTGGTCTATGATTCGTGTCAGCATTATTATTAGCGACAAGGGTTGATTTAATCGATAGTTTAGTCTGTTCTACCAAGCGCTAATAACTTAATATTCAATGTTTAACCAGAGAGAGAGAGAGAGAGAGGGAGAGGGAGGAGAAGAAAATGTGAAGCCAAACTTAAAATCCTGATGATAATATCCCCTCGTAACTGTATCATTCCCTCGAGAAAAGTATATACCGGTATCAGATACCAACGTGAAACAGAGTCATAGAGCGCGTATACATTCTCTTCTTCCTATAATATTTTTTCGAATATTTGAAGTATGACCTTGAGAACTAAAGATCAATATTACACGACCAACGCTGGAGGAGATTCAAGGTTTTGTTTTAGGGGGCCCACCTCGATTTTTGTTTTTCTCTTTCTCTCCCTCTCTCTTTGGCTTGTATCCATTCGGCCCCATTCAGCCTACTGTTTAAGACGTTTACCCCCATGTCAATATTTTCCTGGCGAGCGGTAGCAACCCAGCATATACATATTTTTGTTTTGACAGCAAGCTAAATTTGTACATTTTTCGATGGAAAAATGTCTCCGGCGAAGCCGGATTTCTCTATACAATGCTGGCTCGCTATCGCTCGCCAGGAAGAAATCGACACCTGGATGGGGATAAACGTCTTAATACATTAGCTGAATGAGGCTGAATGGATACATGCCAGGGAAAGAGAGAAAAGGAGAGAAAGAAAAAAAACAGTGACCCTCCTTAAAGGGTTGAGAGATTATATGTGGTGAGTTTGAGGTATTATGTAGGCGTTGTTTGTTTGTGATATGGGTAAGGAGAAGTGAGTGAATACTGAAGAGTGAGTTAAATTTAAAAGATACCAAATATACTGTGAAGGTGGATTGGTGATGTTTGGATAGCAGACGTCGATATCCAAGAATAGATATATAAATGAGTATTGGAGGATTCATAAAAAACACACCTTTTGCTGGGTGCTTGACCTATGATGGAACAAGGCAGAAGTGGAAGGTGGACAAATTGAATACAGTACTTATTAAGACTGAGTAGTGAAATATCTTTGGACAAGAAAAGTAATGGCGAGCTGTTAATACGTAAACAAGAATCACACACGCACGCACGCACGCACGCACACACACACTGTAGAATGAAATAGACATTTTGATCGGCTTTGCTGATGATTTTTGTACAAGCTAATAAAACAAAGGTAAATCTCAAACCATACAAAAAATCAAACAGAACAGCGGATACATCAAAATGCAACAGGCAAAGAAAATCAGCAAGCAATCAAAGCAAGTAGACTAAGACAACGGATACATCAACATACAACAGGTACAAACAAATTGCCAAACTCTAAACATAAGCAGAGCAGACAGCGGCTAGATATATCAAGATGCAACAGACGTGCAATCATCACATGAGCTACACAAATTCACACTCATCACCCACGCACCAACATTCAGTAAACATGAGCCGATCAGACTGTCTTGTTTATTTGGCTGTCAATAAAGCAGTTCATGAAATATAAGCATGTCAGTTTCAGGTTATGAAAAACTATTACTATTATTATTATTATATTTTCTACGTTTTAGCCCTCCAAAATTACTTCAGGTAAAAAGGTGTCCGATAACGGCACTTTCGATTACATCCGAGGGCTAATTTACATTATTAATATTTTTCTGGCAACTTTATTTGGTAGTTTGTTATACGAATTTTGTTATCAATTAAATTGCTTGCAGCCTATTCGACAATATCAGTGCAACCTAGTTCCAAAATATTGATTAAGGAAAAGATATCCGATCAAGTCACAGCTCTGTAATTAATATAAGGACTTAATAATTTCTCGCCCAGCTAAGATGAAAGGGCTATTATTATTATGATTTTTATTTGTATATATATATATATATATATATATATATATATATATATATATATATATATATATATATATATATTTTATTTTATTTTTTTTATTTTTTTTTGGGGGGGGGTCTGTTGTTTTGGTTCAACTACTTTGTTTTACACTGGTATCGGGAACTAGATTGAACGTTAGCTAACATAGATAACATAAGATCCGCAATAGTTTAAATGTCTGGAAATCGGCTGCTACGGGATTATATATCTAGGCTGGTTAAAATGGAGACAGTATAGATATAATGCACCACCTGCCCCTCCCAAGTCCTCCCTGGCCCCCCTGTATACATGAATACCATTATGCAAAATATCACCCCTAGACTTGTCACTCCCTCAAGGAAATCGCCACCTTCGAAAAGTCCCCCCCCCCCCTCCACACACACACACATACACACACACACACACACACACATACACACACACTCTCCAACCCCCAGACACGCCGAAAATCATAAACACGAGCCTGTCTCAAATTCTCAGTCGATATTTTTCTGCGGGATATAAGGTCTTGCTGGAAATTCAAATGATGAAAATATGAGACTGGAACTATGTAAATGAGTCTTGGGGGGCGGTGAGGAGGGCGTGGGTGGAGGGGGGCGGGGGGGTGTAGTGATTGTGGCTGCTCAGACGTTTGTTTGTTGGTGGTTGTAGATTGTGCATTTTTTTATTTGGTATTCTTTGGTTAAATTGTTATATAGGGGATTGTGCATGATCTTTGTTTGGATAGCTGATATTTTGTGTATGTGTGTGTGTGTGTGTGTGTGTGTTCCCCTTGTTAAATATATGTTTTATTGTTCATATTTTGTTGACACTATTTTTATAATGCACTGTTTATATATTTAGTAGGTTATAAAATAACTGCAATTATCGTAAACTCGAATCAGAATGTATTCAAATTGTTAAATATTATTATTATTTAAGTTATGTGGAATATCATGCCTATATATACTGTTCTCAAATTGTCACAGCATTAGGTTCTACCTAAGTATTTTTTTGTTAGCATTAAGATATTTGGGTAATTTGAGAAAATAAAGTCAATACATTATAAGCAAATCGTGGAATGGACTATAAAAGTGTTAAAGCTTTGAACATTATCAGGTAACAGTGTTGTATGAGGTCGAACACGTGGAAACCGGTCTTGTCTTCCAGATCAGTATTGGCTGGATTATCGTATTTGGCAGAACAAAGGGGAGGAGAAAATATGAAATCAGATGCAAATGATTTCATGAATATTATGCCATGCGTAGCAATGACATTTCGAGTTCCATACAACTATGTTGAAATAGATTATAAAAGACGAATTACGGATTAAGCACTATCAGACGATGTAAGACACATTTTATAACATTTTATTTTGGTTATCATTAGCCGATTTTGAGCAGTTTAGAACAAAAATCTAGGTATGAAGGGAGTAAAACTATCTCTAGAAACTCTTAAACTCTCATAATTTATCTCTAAACTGTATAATATATTATTCTGATAGCCAAACCAAAATAAAGAAACACGCCCACATATTCTGGATGGGTTAAGTCAAATGAGAACAAATATATATAACAAAAGATTTTTTTTTTTTTGTTTTTTTTTTCTATGTGATTGAGGGAGGCAAAAGGCATAACTGCCTATAGCGAGTGCCTCCCCCATAGTTGAAAGAGTGACAGGGCCAAAATCAAGGGACGTTCGAGCCAAAATGCCTGGACACACCTGAGTTTGAAACAATTTAAGTCATAGGAAGTGGGAAAAACTGATTCTGGGAGAGAGTTCCAGAGCTCAGCTGTTGAGTAGAAGAAAGTTCGAGAGTAACATTTCACTCTTGGGTTGGAGAGTTGCACAGAGTAGGGGTGGGATTGAGTTGCAAGACGGGTACCACGTGCCCTACGTAAAGGAGGTGGTATGCACTGGGATAGCTCTGAGGAACACTGATTATTATAGTAGCGATAGAATAGCGAGAGAGATGCAACATTGCGGCGGAGAGAGAGAGATTACAGAGAGTTGGTGAGTGGACGGGAGTTAATGATACGAAAGGCCTTCCTTTCAACCTTGTCTAGGAGAGCGGTGTGAGAGGAACCTCCCCACACATGTGAACAATACTCAATACAAGGGCGCACTATGCCCCTGTACAGAGCAAGAAGCTGTGCAGGGGAAAAGAACCCCCTAAGGCGGTTGAGCACACCCAGCTTCTGGGAGGCTGCCTTAGCAAGACTGGTAATATGGTCCTTCCAAATGAGAGCAGAAGAAAAAGAGACACCAAGAATATTGAGAGAAGATGAAGGGTTGATTTTTGTATTGTTGAAGAATAAGGGATAGTCCGCTGGGAGATCCTGACGGGTAGATAGATGGAGAAATTGGGTTTTGGAAGCATTAAAGTTAACAAGGTTTTCTCTGCCCCAATTGGAAATAGTATTTAGATCAGAATTTAAGAGTTGTATGGCTTCATTACGTTTGTCGTTGAGGGATTGCTGGCTGGGGCGTTCTGAAAAACTAATGGAGTAGTGTAAGGTTGAGTCGTCTGCGTATGAATGGATGGGAATTAAGGTACAGTTAAGGAGATAATTTATAAAAATTAGAAAGAGAATAGGAGATAGGACAGAGCCCTGAGGAACACCGGAGTTTATAGGGTGAGGAAGTGACCATGGCCGTCCACAACCGCGGCTATGGAACGGCCGGAAAGGAAATTAGAGACAAAGGCACAGATGGAGGGATAGAAACCGAAGGAGGGTAGTTTAGAAATTAAAGATTTATGCCAGACTCTATCGAAGGCTTTCGATATGTCTAGTGCAATAGAAAAAGTCTCACCGAAGTCCCGAAAGGAGGATGACCAAGAGTTAGTAAGATATGAAAGAAGATCACCAGTAGAGCGACCCTTAAGGAAGCCATACTGGCGATCTGAGAGCAGATTATGAGAAGAGAAATGCTTAAGAAATTTAGAAGCAAGAATAGTTTCAAAAACTTTAGAAAGACAAGAAATGAGAGCAATTGGACGATAGTTGGAGGGTTGAGAGCAGTCACCCTTCTTTGGGACAGGTTGAATGTGAGCAAACTTCCAGCATGAAGGGAAGACGTTAGAGGATAGACAGAGACGAAAGAGTTTGCCTAGGCAGGGAGTCAGCACGGAAGCATAGTTTTTGAGAACAACAGGAGGAACACCGTCCGGACCGTACACCTTATTAGTGTTAAGCCCAGAGAGGGTAGAAAGTACATCTTTTGAAGAGATTAGGATATTAGGCATAAGTAAGAGAGAGGAGGGCGGACAGGGAGGAATAGCACCGGAATCATCCAAGGTGGAGTTTCTAGCAAAAGTTTGAGCGAAGAGTTTAGCTTTGTCAGAGGAAGAAGTGATGTTGTGCCATCAGAGTGGGAAAGGGGAGGGAAAGATGAGGAAGAGAAATTGTTGGAGAGGTTTTTGGCTAGATGCCAGAAAGCTTGGGAAGAGCTAGAGTTGGATAGTTCAGTGCATTTATTATTGATGAAAGAGTGTTTGGCAAGTCGAAGAACAGATTTGGCTTGATTCCGGGCAGAAACATATGAAGAATGAGAGTCTTGAGTTTTAAGGCGTCGGTACCGTTTGAATGCTTCCTCCTTATTGCGGACAGCAGTAGAACAGGTGTGAGTAAACCAAGATTTTTTAGCATTAGTCTGAGAGAAAGAGAATGGATAGTATGCTTCCATGCCCGATAGGATTACCTCGGTAATGCGTTCAGCACTCTCCGAGGGTCCTCGGCCACGGAAGCAGAAATCATTCCATGGGAAATCAAAGAAATACTGCCGAAGAGCCTCCCAGTCGGCAGCGCCAAAGTGCCACAAGCGCCGCCGGCTAGGAGGATCGGGTGGCCGTACTGGAGAGATAGGACAGGTGACAGAGACAAGTTTATGGTCGGAGGAGCCCAAAGGAGAGAAAAGATCGACAGTATAAGAAGAAGGGTTAGAAGTTAGAAACAGGTCAAGAATGTTGGGCCGATCTCCGATGCGATCCGGGATACGGGGGGGTTGCTGAACTAACTGCTCTAGGTCATTTAGGATAGAAAAGACGTAGGCTTGTTCACCAGGTGGATCAGTAGTGTGAGAGGACACGTTATGCCTTTCAATATATACACGATGGGTTAATAACTACTGAATATTATAATGTTAAGAAATAGATGGTGAGCCAATTTATAGGATAAGGAGGAAATAACTCTGGATCAGATATAGCCGAGGGGGGTCATAAGCGTCATAAGTAGGTATAAATAACAGTAAATTTATAATCACGAGACAGAAAGAAGAATATGAAATTAACTCGAACATTTATGCATAATAAGAAGTAGGACATATTTGTATGTAAAGGATACACAAATACAATTATGTTCAGGCCACATGTTTGAAGAAAATATCAATCATTTATACAGAAGGTAAGGTCAAATTATTATATTATTGATTTGTTTACTGTGATTGGGAGACTTTACTAACTTCCTAAAAGACACATATAGTATTTATGAATATACTGCACTATTATACATGGAAAATATCAAGTGGACTATAGTTTAGTTTTTTCCCAGCTGAGGGTAAATTGCCATGTTACGCCCTTTGTTACTCAGCTATAAGGTAGATTTTGTAGCGAAATATGATGTATATTATGAAAACTTTGCATTAATATGACACACAGCCATAGTAGTTTCATATATGTCCATTAAGTATCGAGAAAGCAGCTACTAAGGAATTCAATTTACCATCAGCTGGAAAAAAATAGAGTATAGTTGAAGTTAGAATAGTACGCCATTGTAACTAATATAGGTTTGAACATTTCAGTAAGCCGACTTGTATTGAACCGTAAGCACAGTGGTGAAACATTATTGGTTTAGAGAAGGTATGAAAAAGGTAATAAGTTTACCTTCGTATAAGTATGTAAATAACACCCCGTTCTTAACATTAATAATCAATTACAAACCCCAATGTACTTGAATAAACTAATGAGAGCATATGGTCCCCTCGGGATTTGAACTCGGGACACCACACTCAGAACATAAGCATCTAAACCATTACACCACCAACACAGTTAAACCCAATAATACAAGGCTATAAAATCATAACACATAATCAAGGGTTAATCACTGTCAATGTACCCAACTTGGTTTTATTGACCTTTATTATATACAAAATGTACAGTCCATAGTATAGTAGAAGCATTAAGCCGGCGTCACATACACAAGTGTTTCGGCTACAGTACATGTATAGGAGCCTTGAATCCAATACAAGTTTTCATTTTAATTACATTGATTTTTTTTTTTTTTTTTTTGGGGGGGGGGGGGGACTTTATACGATTAGGAGCTGTGAGATACAAAATACAGTCAGAATGAAAGTGAAAATTGCCAGTAGTAAACTCAATTTTAGCTACTTTTTGACTCCGATAATTTGGCTCCAAAGATCCGGCGTTTGAGTGTTGGTGTGACACCGGCTTCAGATAAACCTGATAGAACAGTATAGTAAGGCGTCTAGTTTAATACGATAACATGGTCGTAATATGATTGTATTATTCCAAAAAATATACGTATGGAAACCAGTGTAAAGTGACTTGAATAAAAAGGTGAACATAGTGATAATAATATTGGAATTATATATACACATGAAAACAAATGTACAATGACTTGAATAAAAACACAAAAATGGTGGTAATAACATTATACCATATCCAGAGATAATGACGTGGAAGAGTAATGTACAGAACCATATAAGAAAACGTCAGCGTAATGATACGAACAATATTTCGTAGCCTGAACATTGTACCACTCCAAGAAAATGAACGAGGAGAAATATTGCAGTGCACCTTGTAAGACAGCTTAACCCTCTCAGTATTAGGACGTCTTTCTTCCTATTAGTAGATGATTTTATGCGGCTTAGAAAGAATCTGTGGGAGTCAAGAAGTGAAGAGTTTATCAATGAACCCTAGTATCCTTCATACGCTTGATCATATTGTCTGGTGTTAGCCAATATATAGTAAAGAAAGGCATCTTCGAATACTGAATGAGTTAAACCATTACATCTATCCAAACAAATACAAATACAAATACAAAACCATTACATCTATCCAAACAAATGAATATACAAATACAAAAACATTACATCTATCCAAACAAATGAATATACAAATACAAAAACATTACATCTATCCAAACAAATGAATATACAAATACAAAAACATTACATCTATCCAAACAAATGAATATACAAATACAAAAACATTACATCTATCCAAACAAATGAATATACAAATACAAAAACATTACATCTATCCAAACAAATGAATATACAAATACAAAAACATTACATCTATCCAAACAAATGAATATACAAATACAAAAACATTACATCTATCCAAACAAATGAATATACAAATACAAAAAAGATACCTGTACAGGACATTAATTAATAAAGAAGATTTTTATTATATCGCTTTCGGTAGAACAAAAAACTAATGGACAAGAATATTAACCCTTTCAGTATTTTAGGACGCATTTCTATACATTATTCTGGTTATCATTTAGGCAGCTTAGAATGGATCTTTAGAAATCAAAGTGGTAAAGTTTATCTCGATTAACTCTAGCTTTCACAAGTTCTTCATAACTTGAATAAAACCGTCTAATTATAGCCAAAATAAACTATTAAAACGTGTCATAATCCTCAAGTGGTTAAAGAGACTTGTAAGATATGACTTTAAACAAAGGAATTAAATGAATCTCCTGGTAAGAAGACAACGAACATAACTCAAGAGAAATGGGCATGAAAAAATGAGCGAGTGATCCTGGTGGTTTGAAGCGTCAATCTAAAAAAAAAAAAAAAAAAAAAAAAAAAAAAAAAAAAAAGAGAGAGAGAGAGAGAGAGAGAGAGGGGGGGGGGGGGCAACTTGCAAGATATCACTCTAAGAAAGACACAAGTATACCCTGAACATAACTCTTTAAACACACACACACACACACACACACACACACACACACACACACACACACACACACACACACACACACACACACACACACACACACACACACACATAAAGAGTAAGCTCCCGATAAAAAAAAAAAATTATATTACATCAATATATAAAATATAAGTAAGACAAAAGGTAAACATAAATTTACATTAACGCGACTTCCAAGAAGTTGGTGAACGCAGTTATAAGAACATTATGTTACAAGAATTTTGAAGAAAAAAAACGACAAAAAAATACAAGTATATGAAGTGCCTTCCGAGAAAATCGCGAATGCAGTTGTGAGAACAATATAACAAATTCAAGAATTAAACTAAAATGGATGCATAGTAAAGGGACTTGTTGGCAATAACTCAACATAAATAAATATATATATATATATATATACATATATATATATATATATATATATATATATATATATATATATATATATATATACTGTATATATATTAAAGGACTTGTAAGATATGACTGTAAACAAAAATAATAGTATAATAAAGAAACTTCGAAGAAAACTCCCAAATTAACTAACAATAAATATATAACAAGGATAGTACTGGATATTCAAGGTGAAAGATATGACTACAAACAACACGAAAATTATAATAAAGTGTGTAAGATATTGACTGCAAACAAAAAGAAAATTATAAAGCTTGGAAGATATGACTGCAAACAAAACGACAATTATAATAAATCTTGAAAGATACGACTGCAAGCAAAAGGAACATTTAAATAAAGCTTGTAAGATATGACTGCAAACAAGGAGAAGGGTATGATAAAGCAACTTGTAAGACAAGAGCGAACCTAACTCTAAAGAAAAGTGTTGAGAAAATGAGTGAGTGAGGTTGGTGGCTTGAGGTGCCCCCTCCCCCCATTATGGTGTACTGACTCTACCATTATCTGTGAGCAGGGGTGCAGGAAATATCACCCACATTATATTGTGCTCAAGAGTTACTGGTTGTCTCTCCCTCTCTGTGGTGGTGGTATATGTCTCGTCGCCACTAATATGTTGCTTGGTTAAATGGTCCCTTTATTGTGCCAACGCTTGCTTTATTTGAGTAACAGACTTGATCCCTGGGAAATTTAGTTTTAGGAGAAAGAAGAGTACCGGGGTAATCATGAACATCTTTATTTCTTATAGTCAACGTTTCGTCTCATCTATAAGTCATCCTCAAGATCTTTTTCGAAACTTGTTCAAAAGAGGATCTCCTCATTCTTAAGTACTAAACAGACGATATGGACATCCCACACTATAGAGTTTGCGCGCATGCTTCATATTATATATATATATATATTCTAATTCATTTATGATCCGCATGTTTTTTATATTCCTTTAATGTTTTATTGCATTTCAAGCTAAGCAGTTTAAATATTGATTAATTTGAATGACCGACAATATCAATTTTGTTTCCTTTTTCTCCCTCCAGGTACGTACGTGTCCCGGGTACAAGGTTGTATGGAGGAGGACAGTATTTGAGGCAAGTGATGAAGATTTTCTTCAGAGTAATTGTTCTAGTTGTTTCAAGTTGTCCAGTCGGCTGTATGGAGAGTTAACATTAATGTAAAGCACCAAGGGAAGAAGGTCACATTATTACCAACATTTCGCTTATAGTTTCACTTGTTACGCTAGTTAATGTCCATCTCTCTCAGTTTCACTCATTACCCTTACTATGTTCGATGAACTGCTAATTAGGACTTTACCTCCTATGAGGAGGACGGTTGTTGCTACTGATACTGTTGGGAATATAATAGTCTTTGTCTGCAATTCTAGTTTACTACTTGTGCAATTATAATTTGCAACTTGCATATGGGTGTGGCCGAGCGAACAGTGATGGTGTGGTAAAGACTTGTGAAAGAAGTTCGATTACATAATGATTGAGGGTGCTGTTGTATCTCATTAACCTTGATGCTATATTTCTCACACATTTACAATCTCTCTCTCTCTCTCTCTCTCTCTCTCTCTCTCTCTCTCTCTCTCTCTCTCTTTCTCTCTCTTTCTCTCTCTCTCTCTCAAACCTGGCAAATTAGTTTCAATACCGATAAATGTAAAGTACTAAATATAGGATACAAGAATGAAAATTCAAACTACTCAATGAATGGTAATCAATTCAAACATACTGATAATGAAACTGACTTACGAGTAACAATATCAAACACTTTAAAATTCAGCCAAAAATTTACCGAAGTAGTTAAGAAAGCAAACAATATTATTGACTTCATTGGAAGATCGTTTGAATACAAATCTGAAAATGTCATTCTCACCTTATACAATTCTTTGGTTCGCTCCCATCTGGAATATTGTGTACAATTGTGATGCCCATATCAAAAGGACATGGATAAACTGGGGAGAATAAAGCGGAGAGTGACAACAATTATCCCTAGAATGAGAAAAAAGTCATATGAAGAGTGTCTAAAAGTGTTAAATCTGTTCAGTTTTACAAAGCGCAGGCTGAGAGGGGACCTATTTCAAGTGTTTACAATTATTAAAGGTATTGACAATATGAATGTCAACAAATATTTCACAATCGATCATTCGAATTACACCAGAGGAAATGGTTACAAGATAATTGGAAAGCATTTTAGCTCCCATGAGGCAAAACATTTATTTTTCAATTGAGTAGTAAACCTATGAAATGGACTACCCAGTCATATCATCTAATGCAGTACTGTTGAAACTTTCAAAATACACCTAGATAAATATATCCCTCTTAATCCACGATTAACTGCGTTTTCAAACAAATAGCAGCACTTTTTTTATTGAGCTACCGTTATCTTTTTCTCACATAGGTTAGGTAGTTTAGCTGCAAACAGCCTCGAAAGGATCAATATAACTTGGTTGCTTGTTTTTCTTTGTTCTCCTTTGTAATTTCTCTCTCTCTCTCTCTTTTTTTTGCTCAAAATTAAGTTTAAGCTAAACTTGATACAGCCAAAAAATGTCTTCACTCCCAGAATAATTTATTGGTAAAATCGGCTCCCTAATATACCTTATGGCCAAATTGACATGTTTAAGAAGAGGCTAGATTTATACCTTAATTAAATTGCCATGGTGTAAATACGATCTGGCAGTAATGAACATCATTACCAGTTCAAGGGACCTTAGGGAAAAATTGTGAGCTATGCATGCAATTTATTTTTAATTTCTAACTTTCTATTAATTCCTTCAGACGAATTTGAAAACCTGAAAGGCATTTTCTTCTAACTTTTCATTGCACGGTGATTTGCAGAAGGGAGTAGAGAGTGGGAAGAGAGCCTTTTATTATATTATAATGTTCTATTATGATTCTATTATGTCTACTATAATTAAATCCTTGCCACTTAGCTGGGATAATAAGATTTGTTTTGTCATTGTATCTTGTAAATCGTGTTTTCATAATTTTCATAACCGTAACCATATTTTTAAATCGTGTCCTCTTCACTCTCCAAATTTAATGTCACACTGGCACCGATCACGTGACTTTGCGAATTATGATTTTTAGTAGAGATAAAGTTTCTATATATATAACCGAGACGTGGTATGTACAGTAAGTCAATATGGATTACACAAACTATATCGCCAGTCATTTGGGCAAATTTAGTGGTTATGCAACCAGGGGGTATACGATGATGAAATAAACTATTTTTAGTATTGGTGATCCTAACTAAAATCATTTGTACCTTAATTGTGTTAATAAATATAAATATGTATATAAATTTACTTAGCTTCATTATGGACGATCTCATAAATGTATAGTCACTGATAAACATTCGTGGACCTCACCTTTTTCTAGTTATGGAAGTTCATCTTTGGAAAAGAATATCTGGTTATAATGTTCTATACATCAACTACAAAGCAATATATACTATTTATTGAAAAGCAAATTCCATCCAAAAATTAATCCTCAGTGTTATAATTGCATAAAGCAAAACATAAGGTGGTCCACGAATGTTTATAAGTGACTGTACCTCTCTATTCTCTTCTCCGTTGGCTTCCATATAGTAATGATTCCTTAGACTGGTGCCTGTTCCTCGCCCACATTTCTTTGGTTTATATTTTCGCAATATTCTCAAATGTTTTTTTTATTTTGTTTGTAGGTAAATGTCACACTGTTAAATTGCCAGTAACTTTACTAGGACTTTTGTTGTTATATATACTCAAGCAAATATCAGTTGAACAGCAAAAGTTGATTAATAAAGTAGTATTGTATAACCACAGAGTTCGGGAAGAGTTGAATAATAGTTGCTTGTACAGTGAGGAAGATAAGTAAGTACACGTACGGTACGGAAGTAAATTAATAGCTAAACGTATTCTACCACATAAATCATTCACCATGAAATATTACCCCAGTGAAGGTTACTTGGTAAAGACTGGTGGCCACCGGTATATGCAGTCACTGGGTTATATAATGTAGGTAGCTAAGCGTACAATATAATACTGGTGGCCACCGGTATATGCAGTCACTGGGTTATATAATGTAGGTAGCTAAGCGTACAATATAATACTGGTGGCCACCGGTATATGCAGTCACTGGGTTATATAATGTAGGTAGCTAAGCGTACAATATAATACTGGTGGCCACCGGTATATGCAGTCACTGGGTTATATAATGTAGGTAGCTAAGCGTACAATATAATACTGGTGGCCACCGGTATATGCAGTCACTGGGTTATATAATGTAGGTAGCTAAGCGTACAATATAATACTGGTGGCCACCGGTATATGCAGTCACTGGGTTATATAATGTAGGTAGCTAAGCGTACAATATAATACTGGTGGCCACCGGTATATGCAGTCACTGGGTTATATAATGTAGGTAGCTAAGCGTACAATATAATACTGGTGGCCACCGGTATATGCAGTCACTGGGTTATATAATGTAGGTAGCTAAGCGTACAATATAATACTGGTGGCCACCGGTATATGCAGTCACTGGGTTATATAATGTAGGTAGCTAAGCGTACAATATAATACCGTATAAATCACACACGAAATAATAAAAAAAAAAAAAAAAAAAAAAAAACATTGTGGAGATTAGGGGACAGTGGTTATAAAAAACACTCCTTTGACCTCCTTCAAGATTTATTTTTATACATTTTTCGATAGAAAAATGTCCCGGCCGGAGGCCTGTTTCTCTTAAAATTACAGGCTCGCTATCGCTTGCCAGGAAAACAAAATTGACATCTAAATGGCACGAAAGATCTTGATATGATATAGAAATGGAACGAAAAGTTATAAAATCGTCAAACTAATGGGTCGAACTTCATAAAATCTGAAAATGTATGAGCTAAACATTAGGAAGAAGGGGGACCAGAAAAACGGCCCAATTTGTAAAGACTTGTAGCCATCGATATATGCAGTCAGTAGAATGGTAGATTAAATTGATAGGTAAATGTGCAATATTGCATAAATCACACACAATATATACCGTATAATTATATATTGTGTGAAGATTAATGTGTAAACACTGCTGACCATTGATATATGCAGATTGCCAAGAGGTAGACAGAATAGATTACTAAAAAGATAATCCAAGAGGTAGACAGAATAGATTACTAAAAAAATTATCCAAGAGGTATAGACAGAGTAGATTACTAAAAGGATAATCCATGAGCTAGATAGAACAGATCAATTTGTAATGACTGGTGACCTGGATCCAGTATATGCAGCCAGTAGATTAGCCCTTTTAAACAGATGATTCCAATTTTGGGTTAAAGACTAACTCAAATAACCCTCTTGTTGTTCCTTAACTTAACCCTCTCAATCAGATGAGTCCAATTTTCAATCAATCAATCAATCATACACCGTGACAGCGCATAGCCACACTCACCCTCCGACTCCACTCCGGGGGATCCCGGACTCCAGGCATCTGCCTGGCTCATATCAAGTATCCTATTGCGAGATTGGTCAGCTTGCCTCAGCCATGAGTTCTATGGTCTTCCCCTAAGCCTCCACCACTCAGGGTTTTCCTCTGTAGAAACCACCTGATGAGCAGGGTCAGCATCAGGGAGGCGAGCCACATGCCCATATAGCCAAAGTTGGCGTTCACGGACCATGCAACTAATATATCTTGTATCAGTTTCACAGAGAAGTCGCTGGCTTGAGATGTAATCATGCCAGCGATAGCCCATGATCCTGTGAAGACATTTAGTACCAAAGAAGTTGATACATCTCTTCAATTCACTGTTAAGTGTTCATGTCTCACATCCATATAATAAGACAGGGAGCACTAGTGTCTTGAAGATCCGCAGTTTCGTCTTTCTACACAGGTATCGACAATGCTATATACTTTTTTTTTAGTGAATCCATAACCACATATGCTAAGCCAAAAAAACGATCGACATCGCTAGATCGACTCGCCACTTTTATAATTCACGCTACCAAGATAAGTATATTTATCAAAGATCTCTAAGCCCCCACCACATGCATGAACAGGTGCATGAAGGAGACAAAAGGCAAAGCTGCCTGTACCAAGTGCCCCCCACACCCTGAAAGAGTGATAGAGAGACAAATTTGCATTGGATCATCCAATAGGTCACCAAATGCTTGGACTTTGGTCTTAGTCCAAGAAACCTTTAAACCCAGCAGCTCTGACTCCTCATGTAGTGTCTTGAGGGCCAATCTGAGGCACTCCACTAGGATCACTGCATCATTTGCAAAATCAAAATCAGTGATCTTTAAATTGCCAACATTAGCTCCACAGTGACTGCCCAATTGTACGGCCCAGTAACCAGTCCATACAAGTGTTGAAAAGTGTAAATGCTAGAACACACCCCTGTCTCACACCTGAATTCACAGTGAAGGAGGATGCTCTCCCACCACATTTGACAGCACCCTCTGTACCTATATAAAGTCCAGACACCAGGTCAATAATCTCCGTGGGGATCCCATCTAGCCGTATTAGCTCCCAGAGCGTTCCTTGGTGCACTTAGTCAAAAGCCTTCTTGAGATCAACGTAAACTGCAAGCAGCCTTTTTTAAACTCAAGTCAGCGTTCCAGGAGAACCCGGAGCGCCAGAATCTTGTCAGGTGTTGACTCCTTGAGTGTAAATCCCTATTGCTCAGGTCTCTGCTCTTTTAGCAGGTGGCCTCGGATTTACATCAGTAGAATATGAGCAAAGACCTTGCCTGGCACACTGAGCAGTGTGATTCCATGGTAGTTATTGCAGTTCTGTCGGTCCCCTTTCCATATCCAGATAAGGGCGACCAGACCCCTTTTCCAGTCAAGAGGAAGGGTACCTGTCTGCCATACAGCGTTCAGTGCCGCATGTAACCTGTGGACCATGTACTCACCCCCAGCTTTCAATAGTTCACCAGGAATGCCACAATTATCAGGAGCCTTCCCACCCTTCAACTTAGCCATAGCTTCCCTTACCTCAGCAAGGGAGAGAGGATTTTCACTAACTGGCGGATGAGGGGCTGGTACTTGGATGTTCACTGGATGAAGCTGTTCGTTGGAGGCACTGGCCATGTATAACTGGTCAAAGTACTCAGCCCAGCAGGCTCTGCAATCATTATCACCCGATACGAGTTGACCATCTGCCATCCGAACTGAACTAATCGTGGAGGTAGGCTTTGAACAGAGTTTCTGCAGGGCTCGGTAAGCAGGCCGAAGGTCATTTGCAGAGAAATTTCCCTCAACCTCCTCAGCGATTCCCCTGACATGCATCTCTTTGTCTCTGACAGGGCCCTTTACTGACCCAGATTTCCATCCACTCTAGCAGCACGACTCTTCTATTATGCCCTGTGTCTCGCCCTATAAGAAACCTCTCCTTGAGCTCAGTTTAGCTCCAATACATTCATCAACTGCAGACAGGGTTCCATGTTTAAAGTTTTCCCACAATTCTATTGGCTCCTCCAGGGAGCCAAGCGCTTCAAGCCTGTTTGAAACTGCCACTGCATACTTTCATCAACACTCCTCATCCATGAGCCTCTCTAGATGAAACCCTGGGGTAAAACATTTTGAGAATTGTTTCTTGTTTTGAGTCGTAGCTTCCGTATAGCCTAGCAACAACAAACCTGTGGTCAGTAGCAAAGAACTCAGCATTTCCAAAGACCCTGCAGTTCTAGAGGATCCTCCAATGAGTGCATACGAGTATGTGATCAATCTCCTTGGCCACACCACCAGTTTTGGAATACCAAGACCAGTAGCGTGGATCTGGTCTCTGAAACCAAGGCCCCGCAGTCCTCTACTTCCTGGACCTTGTGAAGTTCAGGAAGAGAGAACTGTTGACATTCCTGGTACCAGAGCTATGAGGACCGACACACACCACAAATACCCAGCTCTATCTGTGCCATTAACTGCATTGAAGTCCCTAAGGACAACGAGTGACACTGTTCAACAATAGAGTCGAGCTTGTTGTAGAACATTTCTTTTCTAAAGTACTCTCATCTCGGTAGAAGCATACACTGTAACAAGAGAAATGAAGCCCATCGAGTGCTTCATCCTCACCAGCAGCATACGCTCGTCAACAGGTGTAACTCCCACAACTGTGGAAACCAGAGTGGAAGTGATCGCAACAACCACCCCCATTTGACGAGCACCATTGTCACAGCTAGACCAGTAGTATGTGTAACCATCGCAACTGATCTCGCCATTGCCAGGCCGCTTAACATCCGAGAGGGCCATTACGTTGACCCCATGCCACTGCAGCTCCCCAGATAAAGGAGTTAATTGATCATCATCTGAGAGAGTTAATATGTTCTAGGCTCCAACCCGTAGACCCCTCCGAAGGTTAAGCCCAGAAGCGTGTCTTTGGGTTTGTGATTCATCTGCACTGCCACAATCATCCCACAAGTCAGGAGAGTTACTGGGGGATCCGCCGCCATGCAGAGTACACGAAGGCTTTGCCCTGCACTCTTCACAACTGACAATCCTGCTCGACTGGCAGAAGCAGTAGGGCCGGTCCCGCCAACATAGCCGGGCATGCCTTTCATTGGACTCCCCCAGAGTTGCTGGGACGGTGTCGTGGGCACCCGGCTAGTAGTGTTAACCACAATCCCCGCTCCATTTTCCTAAATTATGTCCAATTTTGCTGTATTTCAATTACATACAGCCAATGTTATTCAGCATAGGAAGGATCTAGATATCAAAGGTTAATGACTGAAACGTTCTTCCTATTGGTGAGTAAGATCGTAAAAAGGTAGCTATAATATAACACATATTGGCGTCATCTGATTAAAAGGGGTTAATAAAAAGATCGCCAAAAGGTAGACAGCCACAGGTAGCCCCATGATAAGATAGAAATCGACAGGTAAAAAGTGACTAAGCAAGTACTTAAGTGGAAAAAACTATACTCTTGCCAGACAACCTATGTACTGCAGCTTTTTATGTCTCTTATATTTACAAGGAGTTTTTTTGTCTCCATTCCCTGTTGATCCAAAGATTTTAGTTCATCAACCCTTCATGAGCTACTTGGGCGGCTTTCTCTGCTTATATGGAGAGAGAGAGAGAGAGAGTGTGAGAGTGAGAGAATGAAGAAGAGGATGGAGGGATTATATATTAGATATTCTATCCACACAGATTTTGTCGTTTAAAGCAAAGTGGTCAAGACATTTTATTTTTGTATTTTTTAGAGATAGATAGTTATATATATATACCGGGTATATATATATATATATATATATATATATATATATATATATATATATATATATATATATATATATATATATATATCGGTATATATATATATATATAGAGAGAGAGGTAAGGGGGGGGGGGGAGGCAGAAGTAAGTAAGTAGACAGTTAAGGCAGGTAAGTAGGAGCAGGAACAGTATGATCAGGAGCAATAATTAATGTTGAAGCAAAATATGAGCACAGGAAAACCAAACGTATTTAGTAGGCAGATCTGATGAGTGAAAACAAATGTAAACGAGAGGTAGATAATTGTTATAGTGCTGTAAAACTAAGCACCATGTATTTGTAATCCTACAATACGACGGGGCCATTTAATTTTGTTCTTGCAAACATATTATTTTGTGGGATTTTGGAAGGCAATTTGAGAGTCTATTATATTTCTGGCTCCCACTGGTACTCTTTAAACCGTATAAAATCCTCTACGACACAAGACAGAAACCGTACCTCTTATTGATCTCTGAATCTTTCAAGTGTATAAATTCCCTGTATATAATTATGTATAAAGGTATAGTTTATAGAAAATGACCAACATCCCCAACGTATTAACAGGGTTAAGAAAATATAATATGGAGTGAGACAGAATATGCGAAAGAAGCAGGGAGATACAGAATGATGATGATGGGTTGCAACTTGCATGAGAGAACAAAAGAGAGCTGAATCATGAGCATAGGGTGCGGTGGTGGACTATTACGCCTGATGAGTGGGTATAAACAGACCATCATCATCCGCGCTGAGTGGCCCCCATGGATGTAAATAATGGAAATGGGACGTATTCTCCGCTCCGACCGTTACTGTTGCAGGAAATCACCGAGGATTATTGTGGAAGGAAAGTTGAAAGCGTAGGTAAGAACATTGGGCAGAATGAAAAACATGGATGTATATTTGTTTTCAGATTTCAATTATAAAACATACTGACATTATCATTTATTGTTGGTGCAGTAGCCAAGTGGTTAGAGTTACTGAGTATAACTCTGTCGGTCCGCGTTTGATTTCTCCACACTACTAGCTGGCACTTGGCTAACTCTGCTGGCCAGCCAATCTGTAATTATTAGGTTGACATTAAGGATATGCTGTTAACCCTTTATGTGCCGGCGACGTCTCTTTAATTTTATTCTGGCTACTTATAGACGATTTTATTAAGTTTCGAAAGAGCCTCCAACAATTTACAGGCTTCAAACTATCTGACTTACTCCTTTTTACTACCACAGATAATTATTAAACTGCACAAAGTCGCCTAAATATAACTAGAAGAAAATTAAAAAGACGTCGCCGATACAGAAGGGGTTAAGCCTGGCGAAGGTAACTTGTGGTCATTTCTTATGTTCTTACATCATACAGTAGAATCTGTATGCCGGTAAGGGTAACTTTTCCACTACATGCTTCAAAGTGTAAAGGCATCGGAGATTAATGCTTAACTCACTTCGACAGTTGGTGGCAAACTAGAGAAGAAGTGAGTATTGTGAGGAAGAGGAAAAAACTAGTGAGAGAGGAAGAAAGTGTGGAGGTGAAAGGTAACATATGCCAGCGGTGAGTTATATGCTCAAACCTGCCTGCATAAACACTAAGAGAGGCTTTGGGAGGCAGAAATCGGAAAGGCTTTGATACTGATGTTTTGTTTTTGTTTTTTGGGAGGGGGGGACTTAAATAACTTGCAAATTTATTCCTAATAAATATTACATCCTTGAGATTATTTGACAAACTTCTAACTAACTAATTATGTGAACCTTCGTTATTATCAATGTTATATTGTGTCAAAACGTGTTCTTGATCTATATTTAGTCTGTAAAACGAATTATTAATGTTGCTGTGTGTGTAGGTGTTAGTGTGTGTACTTTAGTGTTTGTATGTGTAATTGTGCATGTGTGTTTCTTGGGGAAAAGGTGTGTGTGTTGGAAAGGCGTGTAACTGTTAGGAAGATGTGTGTCGAGAAGGAAGGTGTGTGTATGTGTGTGTGTTGAGAAGGCATGTGTATGTTAGGAAGGTGTGTGTGTGTGTGTGTGTGTTGGGAAGGCGTGTGTATGTTAGGAAGGTGTGTGTTGAGAAGGAAGGTGTGTGTGTGTTGAGAGGGAAGGTGTGTATATAACTGGCAGCAGGTTGGCAGGGGGTTCTTGATAACTATGAACAAAAAAAAGGTTAGGCGGACTGGCGCATAAATACCTTTAAATTAACCTGTCGGGATTTGTCTGTATTGCTTTAATATTTGCTTATACTGTATTATGTTTTCTAAGCTTGAGTTTCTCGTCAATTTCCTCATTTAATAGGAAGGACAGTGTAAACATAAATTAATTTTAAGAATTCTTAGCAATTAGTTACCCCTCGTTTACTGTATAATATTATACTCCCTCCCCTGGCAAATTATGACAAATTAATGTTGATGTTACTCATACATCAACTTTCGCATAATTTATTTTCCTTAATATTGGTGCAGCTGATATAATTATATACTTGTTGCAGCAAAAGTAAAGGATAAGATAATTGGTGAAAGATGTTATCGGAGCAAAGATAGAAAAAGGAAAAGTGAGATCCGGCAACAAACAAGCAGGCAGACAAGTATGTTGTGGTGGAAAGAAAGGTGTACATACAAGCAAGCAAGGTGGAGTCAAACAGGAAACGACCGAGCAGACATTCAAGTAAGCACATAGGTCAAGTCTAAGCTATAAATGAGCTTCATAAGGTAGTGGGAGTAGACGGCCTGAGGAATGGGAGTGGTGCGAGTTGGTGGGTGAGTAAGAGAGAGAGAGAGAGAGTGAGAGGGAAAGATATATGAACTAAACTAAACTGTATAGGAGTTTCATAAGGTAGTGAGACTAGACGGGCTGAGGAATGGGAGTGGCAAAAATAATATTGATCATAATAATAATACTGATTTTTTTTTTTTTTTTTTTTAAAGAGACAATGAACGGAGGAAGGAAAAACACAGATAAAACACAAAGGTCCATGTGCCTAAAGGCATCCTCCATTCATAAAATGTTTGTAACAACTGGATTTAAACATTTGCAGATTGTAAGTTTGTGGAAAGCAATTCGAGGGAAGTGAATTCCAAAGAGTAGTAGCTCTGGGGATAAATGAATTCTGATAAGCAGAAGTTCTGCATTGTGGAGGAGAAAATGTAAATTCATGGGCGTTCTCAGCTGCCCTAGTTCTACGGGGAAAGATGTGGAGAGGCGGCACAATTGAAGCAAGTTCCTCGGAACAATTGCTGTGAAAATATCTGTAGAATAATGCAAGGGATGCAACGTTTCTTCGTATGGATAATGTAGGAAGGTCCTGTGTGATTGCAGGGTTATTGATTAATCTAATAGCTTTATTTTGAATTTTGTCCAACTGCCTCAATGCAACCACTCCACTTCCACCCCACAGAGGTGAACAGTAATCCATCTGAGAACGCACATGACTTTTATATATCACGGCCAACTGCTCGTCAGTGAAGAATTCTCGAACTCTGTACAGGAGTCCCAGTTTTTTAGAGGCATTCTTAGCAATGCTTCTAACATAATGTGTCCAGCTCAAGTTAGTAGTTAATGTTACACCGAGAATGTCAATACTAGGGGAAGTGGGAATATTTACATCATTAAAATATATATGGGAGTCAGTGAGATTCTGTCGGTTAGAAAATTGAATGTATTTGGTTTTCTGTGCATTAAAGGAAACTAGATTCTTTTGTCCCCATCCATTAATTCTAGAAAGGTCCTGGTTCAGAGAAATTGCAGTGTTTATTTTTGAATTTATAAGATCGGGTTGGGTGAAAGAATTGGTAAATGTGAAGGAACTGTGGAGTGTTGAGTCATCTGCGTAGGAATGTATTGGATTATGAGTGGTAGATATGAGATAATTGATATGAATGAGGAACAGAATTGGGGCCAAAACTGATCCCTGGGGAACACCAGCATTTATTGAGTGAAATTGAGAATAAAGGCCATCTACCATTACACGTATTTTTCTGTTATGAAGATAAGAAGAAATTAGTGGAACTAATGATGCAAGGCCGTAGTGTGACATCTTTGACAATAAGGATTGATGCCAGACTCTATCAAATGCCTTTGATATATCCAGTGCTATTGTATGTGTTTCACCATGTTGGTCTGTAGCTTGGTTAATTTGATGCGTAAGAAGGCAAAGCATGTCTGCAGTTGATCGACATCGTCTAAAACCATATTGCCTATCACTGATTAATTTATTATTCTCAAGATGCTTAATTATGTGATTATTTAATATAATTTCAAAGACTTTACCAAGAGTGGAAGTTATAGCTATTGGTCTGTAGTTTGATGGATCTGAAGAGGCACCTTTTTTAGGAACTGGATGGATGTTTGCTTCTTTCCAGGGTACTGGGAAGCATGAGGTATGAGTACACAGACGGAACATTTTTGCCAATACAGGAGCGAGCACCAAGGAGCAATTCTTAAGTACTATTGGAGGAATTTCATCTGGACCAGGAGCCTTATCTACTGAGAGATTCTGCAAAATAGTTTTGACATGTCTGGTGTGGATCTTCAGTGAGGGAATTTCAGGCGAATTAAAATTAAGTACAGGGACATCTTGATTTATTTCATCTAAGGTTGAGTTGGTGGAGAAAATATCCGCAAGAAGGTTAGCTTTACTTCGTGGGTCACTTACAAGATTGCCAGTCGGAGATTTTAATGGTGGAATGGATGAAGCAGTAGTGAAGTTGGATTTACATGAGTTAAGAGTAGACCAAAATATTTTGTTATCATTTGGATTATTTAGAAGTTTATTTGCCTGTTTGTGGAGAAAGTTTGATTTAGTTAGGTTTAATACAGTTTTGGCATGATTTCTGATGTTTCTAAAGTAATTAAAGGCTTCATGAGTTTTTGATCTTGTGTATGCATTGTAGGCTATTGCTTTTTGTTCAGTTACTCTAGCACAATTATGGTCAAACCATTTAGGTGAATTAGATCTTTTACTGTACTTTTGATGAGGAATAAAAGTTTCCATTCCAATTTTTACAAAATCTTGTATGTGGCTCAAGGTGGAGTGTGCATCATTAGAAAAGAAAGAGGTCCAGGGAATATCAATAAAGAAACCCTGAAGACCCTCCCAGTCTGCCCTATCGTAATGCCATTTAGTCACCAAAACAGGTTCAGAGTGGGAAGGTGTGGTAGGTGATAGACAGGTGGCCTGTATCAGACAGTGATCAGAAGATCCAAGCGGGGACCTCACTGTAACATCATAATTTTCTGAATTGGTTGTTAAAAATAAGTCCAGTAGGTGGGAATTATGATTAGGATTATCTGGTACACGGGTGGGTTGGTTGACTAGTTGAGTGAGATTAAATGAGTCTGCAAATAGCTCACATTCAAGACCAGCATCATCAGTCCTGGCTGAATGAGTGAGCCATTCAACATTATGGACATTAAAATCACCCAACACAGTGATTTCAGAAGAAGCATTTAAGTTGAGGACGCTGAGTTATAATAATAATAATAATAATAATAATAATACTAATACTAATAATTGGTTTATTTCGAACCAGCAGCTAATGAGCCTGAAAATACGCAATTCCTTAACTTAAGTTACCCTAAGCAGTCAACAGATTGAATTTGGCTGCCATGAGAGCGCCTACATACCTCCAGAACTCTTCGGCACTACTTCTTTGTTTTCCCATTAAATGAGTATTGCGTCTGTGGCCGATGCCCCTCGAAATGTGCTGAGCGTATCACCGAGATAATCCTTGCGGGCATGTACTGTAGGCATAAATTCCATCTTCTTTCTCTCAGCCTAATGCAAAAAGTTTTTGATTTATCACGTTTGTTCTACTGCTGTGCGTAATAAGGAGGAAACATTTAAACGGTACCATTGCCTTCAAGCTTAAGAATATCAAGCTGTTTTATGTTTTACCCTGAATCAAACCAAATCTGTTCTTCTACAAGCCAAAACCTCTTTCATCAATAAATACAGTTCTTAACTTTCCAACTCTAGATCTTCGCAAGCTTTCTGGCATCTAGCAGAAAACCTCTCCAACAGTTTTACTTCTTTGTCTTTCCCTCCTCTTTTTCGCTCTGACGGCACCACTGTCACGTCTTCCTCTGACAAAGCTGAACTCTTCGCTCAAACTTTTGCTAAAAACTCCACTTTGGATGATTCCGGTGCTATTTCTCCCTCTCCACCCCCATCTCTCTTACTTATGCCTAATATCATAATCGCTTCTAGGGATGTACTTTCTCTCTTCTCTGTGCTTAATACTAAGAAGGCGTACAGACTGGATGGTGCTCCTTTTGTTGTACTCAAAAAAATTTCTTCTGACTCCCTGCCAAGGCAATTTCTTTCGTCTCTGTCTTTCCTTTAACGTCTTTCTTTTTTGCTGGAAGTTTGTCCTAATTCAACCTGTCCAAAAGAAGGGTGACCACTCTCAAGCCTCCAATTGGTCTCATTTTTTGCATCTCTAAAGTTTTTGAAAGTATTCTTAATTCAAAATTTCTGAAGCATTAAATTTGTCTTGCTATAATCTACTTTCTGATCACCAATATGGGTGATCTTCTTTCTTATCTTATTAGCTCTTGATCTTACTAGCTCATTTCGGGTCTTCGGTGAGACCTTTTCTATTGCGCTAGACATATCACAAGCCTTTGATAGAGTCTGGCACATATTCTAATGTCTAAACTTTCCTCCTTCGGTTTCTATCCTTCCATCTGTGCCTTTATCTCTAATTTCCTTCCTCGCCGATCCATAGCTGCGGTTGTGGACGGCCATCACTCACTTCCTCAACCAATCAACCCCGGTGTTCCTCAGGCTTCTGTCATGTCTCCAGTTTTCTTTATAATGTTCATTAATGATCTCCTCAACTGTACCTCTAGTCCTAGCCACTCCCTTAGACTATCAAACTAGCTTTCCACAATGACCCACCACGCAATTTCTCCAAAACTCACATGATGAGGCAATAGCACGCCTATCTTCTGATTTATCAACTATTTCCGAATAGGGCAGAGAAAATCTTGTTACTTTTAATGCTTCAAAAACCCAATTTTTCCATCTATCTACCCATTACGATCTTCCACACAACTATCCCTTGTATTTCAACAGTACACAAATCAACCTTTCAACTTCTCTGTGTTCTTGGTGTTTCTTTTTCTCTTGACCTTTCTTGGAAGGATAATTTTACTACTCTTGCTAAAACAGCTTCCCAGAAGTTAGGTGTGCTCAACTGTCTCTGTGGGTTCTTCACCTACACACAGCTTCTTGCTCTGTATAGGGGGACAGTGCACCCATGTATAGAGTATTGCTCGCATGTGTGGGGAGGTTCCACCCATACCGCACTTCTCGAAAAAGTAGAGTCAAAAGCATTCCGTCTCATCAACTCACTTCCTCTTATTAATTCCCTACAATCTCTCTCTACACGCCGCAATGTTGAATCTCTCTCACTCTTTTACCGCTTTTACAATAATCAGTGTTCTTCAGCTTTCTCAGTCTATACCTCCTCCAACTCTCAAAACCAAGACTGAACCGATTTTCCCAGTCTTTCTTGTACTAAACAAGTAAGGTTGGAACTCTCTCCCTCAATCTTGTTTTCCATCATCCTATGACTTAAACTGCTTCAAGCTCCGTTTGTCCAGATATTTTGACTCTAACGTACCTTGAACTTGGCGCTCTTTCACTTTTTTCAAATTTGGGCGAAACACTTGTTACAGGCAGCTTTACCTTTTATCTCCCTCATTCACATATTTTTTTTTTTTAATGTGGGCAGGGAATCAGGCGGAACCCAGTGGTGGCGCACCCACACCTAACGTCCACAGCCAGGTAAGGACTTGACAGAAACCTCACCCCCAGTTAGCTGGGACCGAACCCACACTAGTCTACTGTGTGCTTGGTCAGTGTGGCCGTAAATCATATTGACGGTGTGTGTGGTGTGTGTGTGTGGGGGGGGGGGGGGGGGAGAGAGAGAGGTTTGAAGTAAGACAATCGAATAAGAATGAGGCTAGCATGGGTGAGTGTTCAAGCAAGTTTATGGGAAATTGAGAGTTTGAAAGAAGGAAGACAGTGTATTATATTTGTTTTCCTTAACCTGGAGCTATTTTCACCCCTCTTCAACAGACTTCCTGAGACTAATTAGGGGTATACAACGATATACTAGATAATTATATTTTAATATACAGTCACTTAATGCACGAGGGATTAATATGAATACTGTATATCACTCTGATGGATAATTCCATAGTCGTTGACATTGGTTACTGGACAATATATAAAACAGCAATTGTGATACTCTGGCGAACCATTTTGATAACTATTAACTATTTCGCCAACAAAGATATAATGACTGATATTGACGATTTAATGATCACCTTCGTGTTTATCAGTATAGTGAGTGTTCAATACTTATGACCATGACTGTACCTTCCAATAAGTTGAAACTCAAAGACATGGTCCTTAGTGTTAGAAAATACTAGCGTTCAAACGTTGTTGATGAGCTGAGATAAGATATTTAGTACACTATGCGAAATAGTACCGGTAGTTTAGATGAACTGATATGAACTTAATTTAATTGTCTCATAAAAGCGTCTGGCCTGCTCAAGGTGATATTTGATTAAACCTACACGGATGTCTCGTGGAAGGAAGTGGTTTATATACGTTGTTAAATAGGTTAATTAACATCCTTTAACATAGGCGTCTGGAGTGTATAACAGGAAATACGCACACTAAAGAAGTAAACCCTGAACTGTATTATTATTAGAGGAAGATAAACACCAATGTAGGTAACCACATCTTCATTTATTTGCTACAATATACTCATATCATAATCAGAACCCACATGGACCAAAATCATCTTTTGTAATATGATACATCTAGATTTAATTATCATAATTGACTAATCAAAAATTACGATCTATATCATTATAGAAAAATATTAATTCGTTAAATGTTAAGGAGACGAGAACACAATATGTTTAAATAAAATTCTACCCATCATTATCATAATTATTTAAAGAATTAGTGAAATCTTGAAGAAAAAGTATGACCTTAATATGCAGTACCGGTATTGTATTACTATAATTATATATATATATATATATATATATATATATTTGTTCTTATTCTTACTATTTTCTTCCCTTGATGGCAGTAACTGGAATAATGTAAACATAATTTGACTGAAATATTTGTAATCGATAGTTCTCGTAGCATGCAAATACAGTGCATTGTTATATCGAGGAGTATACTGGAGATAAATTGACACATACAGATATGGTTAGCATATCCTTATATCCTTTCGACGTGTAGGTACAGTTGCCCAGATGTTCAGCTGTTACATAACTATTTATAATGATTGTAGCTGTATGTCTGCATGCTGTTGAGTATTTCATACAATAATTAATTATATGTCAGATTAGTTAAGGCTGTATATAATTTGTTACTATAGTCTATTTTTTCCAGCTGATGGTAAATTGAATCCTTTACAAGCTGATTTTTGGATACTTAATGGAGTAATATGAAACTACTATGACTCTGCATCATGTACGTACCATATTTTCATAATCAACAACGTATCTAGAAACAAAACCATTCTTAGTAGCGATGTAATCAAATAGAGCACAGTACAAATTTACCATCAGCTGAAAATATACAGACTATAATGCATAAGTTTCTAAAGTAGTGTAAATAAAGGTAACTATACCAGTGGGACGTGCGTTCCAAACAACTCTATTAAAGTTGCTATTTGTGTAGCAGTTGTAAGTGGATTAATATAAATAACAATACATCTTAAGGGGACCGACCTGCTTTTTATCTCTGGGTTTTTCCATTCGGCCCAATTCAGCCTACTGTTTTAAGACGTTTTTCCCCATTCAGGTATCATTTTTTTCCTGGCGAGCGAAAGCGAGCCATCATTGTATGGAGAAATCCGGCTTCGCCGGATCCGGGCTTCGCCGGAGACATTTTTCTACTAAAACTGCACAAATTAAGTCGGCTGTCTAAAACATGATCCAAAATATGCTGGCTTGCTATCGCTCGCAAGGTTCAAATAGACACCTGGATGAGGATACACGTCTTAAAACAGTAAGCTGAATAGGGTCGAATGGCTACTACCTAGAAACAAAACCAAAAAACACTAGGCCTATATGTTTTTATATCGGCAGAATGTGGTTTGTCTTTTGTGTTCGGTTGGTTTCTCCGAGGTATGCTTGGTCTCTAAGAGTTTATGACTGGTGGATGGCCCAGAGCTAAGTTGATAAATGTGTGTGTGTGTGTGTGTGTGTGTGTGTGTATGTGTGTATGTGTGTGTGTGTGTGTGTGTGTGTGTGTGTGTGTGTGTGTGTGTGTGTGTGTGTGTGTTGTGGTGGTGTATGTGTGTGTGTGTGTGTGTGTGTGTGTGTGTGTGTGTGTGTGTGTGTGTGTGTGTGTGTGTGTGTGCGCGACCTTACATTTATATAAAGTTATGCTTCACTCATAATTAAAAATATGTTACTTATTATATCAGTGATAACTTAATAATGGTAATCATGGTAGCGATAATGAAAATATATTTTAGTTACTCATATAGCCAAGATGTCAGTTACTATGCCAGTGGAATTATGCCGACAGTAAGGATAATGACATTTTCAGTGTATGAACATTGTTGTGATAAGTGGAAGAGAACAATTATGTTATGCGAGATGTTGGTGGTGATATAACTGACATGTTTGTTGTTAGAGTGGAGCCGTTTCATTAATGCTACCGAAATTTGTGTTGATAATTTCATATGTCAGCAAAACGATGTTGATATTTAAAGTGCGTGATTATGATGGGGAAAAGGATGAATAGGATTGTACAGTCTGCCAAATAAGTGATGTCGCGACACCAAGTATATTTCGATCAATAATTGGTATCAGCACTATCTAAGCACTAATTCATGGTTTCGAGTGAGATATACAAACATGTTCCTATCTTTACACACACCATTCAACATCTGACAGACATTAATACATCATACAGCGAACAAAACGTAATGGCACCGGAGACACGATTATTTGGCCAACTGTACACAATGATGAAGTAATAGAAGAGAATATCTCTTCGGTGTTAACTAATTCTGCAGTGCTAGTTTGTGGTGTCAGTGAGACGGGGTGGATAGTGAAGATTGGTGAATAATATAGTGGCACGAATGAAGAATATAGTGCCAAGTTTAGTGAAAGAAAGCAGCAACCTCATCTGTGTTAAGGGAGCCCACCTCGCTTTTTTGCTCTTTCTTTCCCTCTCTCTTTGGCTTGTATCCATTCGGCCCCATTCAGCCTACTGTTTTAAGACGTTTACCCCCATCCAGGTGTCAATATTTTCCTGGCGAGCGGTAGCGAGCCAGCATATATATATATATATTTTTGTTTTGACAGCAAGCTAAATTTGTAGATTTTTCGATAGAAAAATGTTCGGCGAAGCCGGATTTCTCCATACAATGCTGGCTCGCTATCGCTCGCCAGGAAGAACACCTAGATGGGGCTGAATGGGGCCAAATGGATACAAGCCAGAAAAAGAGAAAAGGAGAGAAATAGAAAAAAAAGCAGGTGACCCCCCTTAACTAATTCCGCAGTGATAATGATAAAGTCAGAGAAACAACATTAATAGTGAAGATGTGAAGAGTATGTTAGTGGTGAAGATGGCAGTGACGAGTTTTATGCAAGAAGGCAATAATCTCATCTGTGTTAATTAATTCCGTGGTTATGTGAGCAGGACGGTAGTGATAGTGAAGATGGTTGCCTATGATAGTGACAGGGGTGTGTAATATGGTGAAGACTATATATTGACGAGTTTAGTGAAAGAAAACAGTAATCTCATCTGTGTCACTAGACCTATTGTTGCTTGATTTCCTTTGCTTGATTTCCCTTAATTCTGCGGTGATAGTCTGTGATGTGAGCGGGACGGTGTTGGCAGTTAAGGGGCTAGTGGTTTTTATATTTTATTTTGTATATATATTGTTTACATTCATTTATTCGTTTATTGTTTAGTTTCCTCGCTAGACCCCCCCCCCCCCCCCCTCACCCTCCAGATAGATTTTTACATTTTTCCGTAGACAAATGTCCCGGCCAGTTCCTATTATATTTACAGACTCGATATCGCTCGTCAGGAAGAAATAGACACCTACATGGCACGATAGGTCTTAAAATTGATACAAAAATGGAGCTATAGGTGTTAAAATCGCCAAACTAATGGGCCAAACGTCATAACATTTTAAAACTAATGGGGCTAAGCACGAGGGAGAAAGGAGTCCAGAAAAACGGCCCATCCCCACTCAAGATGGCAGTGGCAAATGACTTAGGTGGCCTGAATGACTGTCGTTGCGGGAGTTATGAAGGGTAATGGTAGTAATTGTGTCAGAAGCATCAGGCTCCCGTTACCCCTGCCATCTGCTTCCAAGCAGGCATATGCGCAAGCACAAAGGCACAGGACCGCCGCCTGTACGAAGACAAGGGCACTTGCAAAACACCAGACATTTTAAGTTCTCAAGCACAAAGGCACTCCACTTACAGCACGATGAATCTTAAGTTTACAAGCACAAACACACTCAACTTAATGCACGATGAATATTTAGTTCACAAGCATAAACACACTAATAATATTGCACTATGTATATTAAGTTTACAAGCACAAACACACTCAACTTAGGAACGATTAATCTTAAGTTCTCAAGCACAAAGGCACTCAACTTAATTCACTATGTATATTAAAGTTTACAAGCACAAAGATACTCAACATTAAAGCAGGATGTATATTAAGTTTACAAGCACAACCATACTCAACTTAAGTACGACGTATATTTAGTTCACAAACATAGGCACACTCAACTAAAACACGATGAATCTTAAGTTTATAACGGTATTTATAAACACACTAAGCTTAAATTACGATAAATCTGTTGTTCACAAGAAAGAACACACTCCATTTATTAAGCACAATCACATACTTATATAAACAATCACGTACATGATACAGCCACGAGCTTAGAGTTATCAGTCACAAACACAACCACACACAGTTTTTAATACAGCCATACAGTAGTCGTTATCAGACACACACAGCCTTTAGCACGGACATACAGTCACAAACACTAGCACGAGTAATTACAAACACAACTACACTGATTCACAAGTACAGCCACACAGTCACAGCTACATATACACACATTCTCACTAACAGATACACACAGCCACAGCTATAGATACACACAGTCACAGCTACAGAAACACACAGTCACAGCTACATATACACACAGTCACAGCTACATATACACACAGTCACAACTACATATACACACAGTCACAGCTAAAGATACACACAGTCAGCTACAGATACACAGTCACACCTATAGATACACACAGTCTCAGCTACATAATTATACACACAGTCACAGCTACAGATACACACAGTCACAGTTACAGGTACTCACAGTCTCTACCACAGCCCAAAACGGCCACACACACAGCCAGATGCGCACACAGTTACAAGCATTCATATATGCACTCCCAGTCTAGTAAGCACACCGCCTCAAGTCAAGAGACCTTTTTTATTAACCATTATTTTGCCAACCTGAACCTAACTGGACTTTTGTTGCCCACTCACTGCCCTCTCTTGTCTCGCTACCCCTCCCTCCCTCCCTCACCTCACCTCTCTTTCTGCCTCTCATCGCACCCCCGTTCTATTACCTCACCCTTACCTATTTCTCCCTCTCTTCTTTCTCCTCCTCTTAAGGGGAGATGATCCTATTATTTGCTCTATTAATTCAGTTATTCCTGTATTTCTTAGTTTCCTCGCTAGACCTCCATCAAGCTTAGGAAAACGCTGCCTAGACCCCCCTTCAAGATAAATTTGTATTTTTTTCGGTAGACAAATTTCCCGGCCAAAGGCCAGTTCCTCTTAAAATTTCAGGCTCGCTCTCGCTCGCCAGGAAAAATCGATACGTAAATGGCATGA
>CM064505.1:32704434-32961934 GCA_032716605.1 Paralithodes platypus | reverse complement strand
GTACACCTTTCCTTTCAAGGGGAGAGAGAGTCTTCTCATGGTTAGTATTGGCAGCAGTTCTCTGAACTTTTCCCCGCCGCATATAATTCTGGCAATAGTGGCGGCCTCGGCCCCGCCACCAGCAGAGATGGTCTCTCCCAAGTAGCAAAACTTGTCCGCCATATCCATCAACCCGTTGCCAAAGTTCGCATTCTCGAGCCGGTTACTCAACACGAGCTCACCTTTGCATGCTATGCATACATATTACTCAACTTTGGACTACTTCCCCGGCTGAGGTCCCTTTATTCTAGTACAGAGTTTCTTCTTATGGTGTACCCAGCAGCAGCAGAAGGTGGATCCAGCATACATGGGCGGCATATTAAATTTTGTGTAAATTAAATAGGAAGTGCGGATTAAGTCATAGTGGTGATGGAAAAGGGTAAGAAGTGGGTTTGACTTGGGTACCATAATATAGTTTATTTAAGGTTCAGGGGTAGATAGATCTTTATTGTAAACATTTCATAATAGATAAAGCATATTAAATCAAACATACAAATGAGGAAATGTTAATTGTTATCTAACAAACCATGAAGGCATACAGAGAACGGAAAGTTATTTGAGTTACTGAAAGTCTGAAAGATAATAGTGTACTGTAATGCAGGTAACGGTTGGCTTACTTCAGAACGGGAATTGAGGTGAGGCCTTCGTATTGTAATGTAAAGTGTGGGGTGAGGCGGGGTGGAGGATGACAGGTGGTGATGTAAGGGTGAACGGGGTGAGAAATGTGATGTATAGGAGACCTGGGGTGAGAAGAGAGTGAAAGATGTGATGTAAGGGTAAGGGTAGGAATTCTAACTGAATTCCCATCTTCTGTTACACCTTCAATATTTCTACTAGCAGTACAATTAAAATCCTGTGACTGAAATTTTCTATTCCTATCTGATGTACCAGTACGGCAATTTACCCTATCTAGACAATTATTCTTACTCATATTCTCAGGCTTTATTTTCAGCGAAACCTAGGATTGTCGCGGGGTTTCGCTGAAAATAAAGCCTGAGAATATGAGTAAGAATAATTGTCTAGATAGGGTAAATTGCCGTACTGGTACATCAGATAGGAATAGCAAATTTCAGTCACAGGATTTTAATTGTACTGCTAGTAGAAATATTGAAGGTGTAACAGAAGATGGGAATTCAGTTAGAAATAATGGTAAATCCGATACCAGTAAAATAAATTAATTGCGATTATATTATACAAACTAGGAGTTTATGTAACAAAATGGATGAACTTAGAGCACTTGTTAGCAACGAAAATATAGACATTATAGCACTGACTGAAACATGGATTAATACAGAATCAAGATTGTTTTTAGTAGAATTCCATATACCAGGATATAGTTTGTTTAAACGCGACCTAACAAGTCGCGGTGGCGGAATAGCAGTGTTTGTCAGGAGTTCTTTAAAAAGCTGTATTAAATCAGGTATTAGACTAAATACTGATAACGAAAGTGTTTGGGTAGAGGTTAGGGAAGGTAGTGAGACCATAATTATTGGAGTTATTTATAGACCACCAAATATGAGTAGAAACAAAGGTACAGCTTTATGGCAGGAAGTGAAAATAGCATCAAGGTTTAGCAATGTGTGTATTATGGGGGATTTTAATTTTCCGAATATTGATTGGCAGCATCAAATCGCGACTCAGATTCAAAAGAGTTTATTGAGGCGGTACAGGATAGTTTTTTATTTCAATTCATAGACTCGCCTACTAGAGGTAATAATATCCTCGATTTAGTTCTGTAATAATGAACAAATGATAAATAATGTAGAGATAGGAGACCAACTAGGAAATAGTGATCATAAATCAATTTATTTTAACATACAATGGACAGGAAAGGCTAAAGAGAATACGACACTTATCCCAGATTTCAGAAAAGCCAATTATGGTGGATTAAGAAGAGCCTTAAGAGTCGATCCTATGGTTAAACTATTAAGTGGACCCAGGTGAGCTAATGAACATACTCTCTCTCAGATACCTGCCTTAACTCAGGATAATTTGACAGCTACATATAATAATTTTATTTCTTCACTCCACAATGCGCAAAATAAATATATCCCCAAAAGAAAATTTAGATCAACACAGAACCAACCCAAATGGATGAATAATAGACTATTAGACCTTCTAGGAAAAAAGAGAGGAATATATAGAAAAATTAAGAAAGGCGAAATTCACCTACTTGCTTACTATCAGAATCTATCAAGAGAGGTTAAAAAAGGTATAAGGACAGACAAAAGAAATTATGAAATCAGGATAGCCAAGGACTCAAAAAATAACCCTACGGCTTTTTACCAGCTATTTAAATCTAAAGTTGGAGATAAATAGGCCCCCTTAAAACTTCGATAGGAGAAATGACAGAAAATGATTTAGAAATGTGCAGTACATTAAATAGTCCGTTTCTATCCGTTTTCACTAATGAAAATTTGGCACAGATTCCAGAAGTCCGTAAGGTATATAGCAATAGTATAGAAAATAGGTTAAGTACGGTTACTATAAGTAGAAATGATGTGCTTAAGGAAATTGACAGACTGAAACCTCAGAAATCACCTGGTCCCGATGAGGTATATGCTAGAGTTTTAAAAGAATGCAGAGATGAGTTAAGTTACCCATTAACATTTCTTTTTAACAATTCATTAGAAACGGGTATAGTTCCAGAAGCTTGGAAGCTTGCAAATGTACTGTAGTTCCGATTTTCAAAAAGGTGATAAATCAATAGCATCCAATTACCGTCCCATTAGTCTCACTTCAATCATAGGAAATCTACTAGAGTCAATTATTGCTAGGAAAATGAGAAACCACTTAGAAACATTTAACTTAATCAATTCTTCTCAGCATGGATTCACTCAGGGACGTTCTTGCCTTACTAATTTGCTTAGTTTTTTCTCAGAGGTATATGAAGCAGTAGATAATGACAAGTCATATGATATTATATATTTAGATTTCAGTAAAGCTTTCGACAGAGTCCCTCATGAGAGATTGATGAGAAAGGTTGGAATAGGTGGGGCGTTGTTAGGATGGATTAGGTCATGGCTAATTGGTAGGAAGCAGAGAGTCAGCATAAATGGTACTAAGTCAGAATGGGGATCACTCAAGAGTGGTGTCCCCCAGGGATCTGTATTAGGTCCTCTGTTGTTTATTATATACATAAATGACCTTGATTTAGGTATAACTAGTAGGATAAGTAAATTTGCAGACAATACCAAAATGGGGAGAAAAATTGATTCAGTTAGAGATATAGAGTGTCTGCAAAGGGATCTAGATACCTTACACGAATGGTCGGTAAAATGGCAGATGAAGTTTAACATTGACAAATGCAAGGTATTAAAGATAGGGAAGATGCATACAAATTTTAAATATAAACTAGCTAATATGGAATTAGAAAACTCAGACTGTGAGAAAGATTTAGGTGTGTTTGTTAGCAATGATGTGAAGCCTAGAAAACAATGTATAAGCGTTCGTAACAAGGCAAACAGGATTCTCCGGTTCATATCTAGGAGTGTGAGTAACAGAACTGCTGATGTTTTCTTAAAACTACTTGTCATTAGTGAGACCCCATATGGATTATGCTGTTCAATTTTGGTGTCCTTATTACAGAATGGACATAGATTCATTGGAGAGAGTACAACGTAGAATGACAAAAATTATCATAATATTAGAAATCTTCTGTATGAAGAAAGGTTGAAGAAATTAGGCTTACATTCGTTAGAGAGACGCAGAGTTAGAGGTGACATGATAGAGGTATTCAAGTGGGTTAGTGGAATTAATAAAGGAGACATGAAAAATGTACTAAAGCTCAGTGATAGCGAAATAACTCGTACAAATGGTTTCAAATTAGATAAATTTCGTTTCAGAAAAGATATAGGCAAATATTGGTTTGGTAACAGAGTTGTAGATGGGTGGAATAGGCTACCAAGTGATATAGTGGGATCAAGAACGATAGGGAGCTTTAAGATAAAATTAGATAGGCATATGGACGAGATGGGTTGGGTGGGAGGGGGATCTACCAGGTGTGGGCCAATCGGCGCTCAGCAGACCCCGTAATCTTGTGTTAATCTCTGACCGTTTTGGTGGGGTCAGTACTCAAGGTATTAGTGAGATGGGTCTATAATTGGGCCTTGTAATTGGGGTTGGGTGTGACAGGGATCTGCCTCGTATGGGCCGATCGGCTTTTTGCAGACTCCCATTTTCTTATGTTCTTATGTAGGGGGCAGGGTGATGTGAGAGTAGGGAGACAGGTGGTGATGTAAGGGTAGGTAGGGAGCAGGTGATGTTAGAGTGAGAGTAGGGGGATAGGTGGTGATGTAAGAGTAGGTAGGGGGCAGGGTGATGTTAGAGTGAGAGTAGGGGGACAGGTGGTGATGTAAGGGTAGGTAGGGGGCAGGATGATGTTAGAGTGAGAGTAGGGGGACAGGTGGTGATGTAAGAGTAGGTAGGGAGCAGGGTGATGTTAGAGTGAGAGTAGGGGGACAGGTGGTGATGTAAGGGTAGGTAGGGGGCAGGGTGATGTGAGAGTACGGGGACAGGTGGTGATGTAAGGGTAGGTAGGGAGCAGGGTGATGTTAGAGTGAGAGTAGGGGGACAGGTGGTGATGTAAGGGTAGGTAGGGAGCAGGGTGATGTTAGAGTGAGAGTAGGGGGCGAGGTGGTGATGTAAGGGTAGGTAGGGAGCAGGGTGATGTTAGAGTGAGAGTAGGGGGACAGGTGGTGATGTAAGGGTAGGTAGGGGCCAGGGTGATGTTAGAGTGAGAGTAGGGGGACAGGTGGTGATGTAAGGGTAGGTAGGGGGCAGGGTGATGTTTGAGTAAGAGTAGGGGGACAGGTGGTGATGTAAGGGTAGGTAGGGGGCAGGGTGATGTTAGAGTGAGAGTAGGGGGACAGGTGGTGATGTAAGGGTACGTAGGGGGCAGGATGATGTTTGAGTAAGAGTAGAGGCACAGGGGGTGATGTAAGGGTAGGTAGGGGGCAGCGTGATGTTAAAGTGAGAGTAGAGGGGGAGGTGGTGATGTAAGGGTAGGTAGGGAGCAGGGTGATGTAAGAGTGAGAGTAGGGGGACAGGCGGTGATGTAAGGGTAGGTAGGGAGCAGGGTGATGTTAGAGTGAGAGTAGGGGGACAGGTGGTGATGTAAGGGTAGGTAGGGGGCAGGGTGACGTTAGAGTGAGAGTAGGGGGACAGGTGGTGATGTAAGGGTAGGTAGGGGGCAGGGTGATGTTAGAGTGAGAGTAGGGGGACAGGTGGTGATGTAAGGTTAGGTAGGGGGCAGGGTGATGTTAGAGTGAGAGTAGGGGGACAGGTGGTGATGTAAGGGTAGGTAGGGAGCAGGGTGATGTTAGAGTGAGAGTAGGGGGACAGGTGGTAATGTAAGGGTAGGTAGGGGCCAGGGTGATGTTAGAGTGAGAGTAGGGGGACAGGTGGTGATGTAAGGGTAGGTAGGGAGCAGGGTGATGTTAGAGTGAGAGTAGGGGGACAGGTGGTGATGTAAGGGTAGGGAGGGGCGAGGGTGATGTTAGAGTGAGAGTAGGGGGACAGGTGGTGATGTAAGGGTAGGTAGGGAGCAGGGTGATGTTAGAGTGAGAGTAGGGGGACAGGTGGTGATGTAAGGGTAGGTAGGGAGCAGGGTGATGTTAGAGTGAGAGTAGGGGGACAGGTGGTGATGTAAGAGTAGGTAGGTTAGCAGGGTGATGTTAGAGTGAGAGTAGGGGGACAGGTGGTGATGTAAGGGTAGGTAGGGGGCAGGGTGATGTGAGAGTACGGGGACAGGTGGTGATGTAAGGGTAGGTAGGGAGCAGGGTGATGTTAGAGTAAGAGTAGGGGGACAGGTGGTGATGTAAGGGTAGGTAGGGGGCAGGGTGATGTTAGAGTGAGAGTAGGGGGACAGGTGGTAATGTAAGGGTAGGTAGGGGTCAGGGTGATGTTAGAGTGAGAGTAGGGGGACAGGTGGTGATGTAAGGGTAGGTAGGGGGCAGGGTGATGTTAGAGTGAGAGTAGGGGGACAGGTGGTGATGTAAGGGTAGGTAGGGAGCAGGGTGATGTAAGAGTGAGAGTAGGGGGACAGGTGGTGATGTAAGGGTAGGTAGGGAGCAGGGTGATGTTAGAGTGAGAGTAGGGGGACAGGTGGTGATGTAAGGGTAGGTAGGGGGCAGGGTGACGTTAGAGTGAGAGTAGGGGGACAGGTGGTGATGTAAGGGTAGGTAGGGGGCAGGGTGATGTTAGAGTGAGAGTAGGGGGACAGGTGGTGATGTAAGGCTAGGTAGGGAGCAGGGTGATGTTAGAGTGAGAGTAGGGGGACAGGTGGTGATGTAAGGGTAGGTAGGGAGCAGGGTGATGTTAGAGTGAGAGTAGGGGGACAGGTGGTAATGTAAGGATAGGTAGGGGCCAGGGTGATGTTAGAGTGAGAGTAGGGGGACAGGTGGTGATGTAAGGGTAGGTAGGGAGCAGGGTGATGTTAGAGTGAGAGTAGGGGGACAGGTGGTGATGTAAGGGTAGGTAGGGGCCAGGGTGATGTTAGAGTGAGAGTAGGGGGACAGGTGGTGATGTAAGGGTAGGTAGGGAGCAGGGTGATGTTAGAGTGAGAGTAGGGGGACAGGTGGTGATGTAAGGGTAGGTAGGGAGCAGGGTGATGTTAGAGTGAGAGTAGGGGGACAGGTGGTGATGTAAGAGTAGGTAGGGAGCAGGGTGATGTTAGAGTGAGAGTAGGGGGCCAGGTGGTGATGTAAGGGTAGGTAGGGGGCAGGGTGATGTGTGAGAGTACGGGGACAGGTGGTGATGTAAGGGAAGGAAGGGAGCAGGGTGATGTTAGAGTAAGAGTAGGGGGACAGGTGGTGATGTAAGGGTAGGTAGGGGGCAGGGTGATGTTAGAGTGAGAGTAGGGGGACAGGTGGTAATGTAAGGGTAGGTAGGGGCCAGGGTGATGTTAGAGTGAGAGTAGGGGGACAGGTGGTGATGTAAGGGTAGGTAGGGAGCAGGGTGATGTTAGAGTGAGAGTAGGGGGACAGGTGGTGATGTAAGGGTAGGTAGGGAGCAGGGTGATGTTAGAGTGAGAGTAGGGGGACAGGTGGTGATGTAAGGGTAGGTAGGGGGCAGGGTGATGTAAGGGTAGGTAGAGGGGCAGGGTGATGTTAGAGTGAGAGTAGGGGGACAGGTGGTGATGTAAGGGTAGGTAGGGGCCAGGGTGATGTTAGAGTGAGAGTAGGGGGACAGGTGGTGATGTAAGGGTAGGTAGGGAGCAGGGTGATTTTAGAGTGAGAGTAGGGGGACAGGTGGTGATATAAGGGTAGGTAGGGAGCAGGGTGATGTTAGAGTGAGAGTAGGGGGACAGGTGGTAAGGGTAGGTAGGGGCCAGGGTGATGTTAGTTAGAGTGAGGTAGGTGATGAGGTGGTAGGGGGAGAGGGGGTAATGGAAGGGTAGGTGGGGACCAGGGTGATGTTAGAGTGAGAGTAGGGGGACAGGTGGTGATGTAAGGGTAGGTAGGGAGCAGGGTGATATTAGAGTGAGAGTAGGGGGACAGGTGGTGATGTAAGGGTAGGTAGGGAGCAGGGTGATGTTAGAGTGAGAGTAGGGGGACAGGTGGTGATGTAAGAGTAGGTAGGGAGCAGGGTGATGTTAGAGTGAGAGTAGGGGGACAGGTGGTGATTTGAGGGTAGGTAGGGGGCAGGGTGATGTGAGAGTACGGGGACAGGTGGTGATGTAAGGGTAGGTAGGGAGCAGGGTGATGTTAGAGTGAGAGTAGGGGGACAGGTGGTGATGTAAGGGTAGGTAGGGAGCAGGGTGATGTTAGAGTGAGAGTAGGGGGACAGGTGGTGATGTAAGGGTAGGTAGGGGGCAGGGTGATGTAAGAGTGAGAGTAGGGGGACAGGTGGTGATGTAAGGGTAGGTAGGGGGCAGGGTGATGTAAGGGTAGGTAGAGGGGCAGGGTGATGTTAGAGTGAGAGTAGGGGGACAGGTGGTGATGTAGGGGGCAGGGTGATGTTAGAGTGAGAGTAGGGGGACAGGTGGTGATGTAAAGGTAGGTAGGGGCCAGGGTGATGTTAGAGTGAGAGTAGGGGGACAGGTGGTGATGTAAGGGTAGGTAGAGGGGCAGGGTGATGTAAGAGTGAGAGTAGGGGGACAGGTGGTGATGTAAGGGTAGGTAGAGGGGCAGGGTGATGTTAGAGTGAGAGTAGGGGGACAGGTGGTGATGTAAGGGTAGGTAGGGGGCAGGGTGATGTTAGAGTGAGAGTAGGGGGACAGGTGGTGATGTAAGGGTAGGTAGAGGGGCAGGGTGATGTTAGAGTGAGAGTAGGGGGACAGGTGGTGATGTAAGGGTAGGTAGGGAGCAGGGTGATGTAAGAGTGAGAGTAGGGGGACAGGTGGTGATGTAAGGGTAGGTAGGGGCCAGGGTGATGTTAGAGTGAGAGTAGGGGGACAGGTGGTGATGTAAGGGTAGGTAAGGGGCAGGGTGATGTTAGAGTGAGAGTAGGGGGACAGGTGGTGATGTAAGGGTAGGTAGGGGCCAGGGTGATGTTAAAGTGAGAGTAGGGGGACAGGTGGTGATGTAAGGGTAGGTAGGGGGCAGGGTGATGTAAGAGTGAGAGTAGGGGGACAGGTGGTGATGTAAGGGTAGGTAGAGGGGCAGGGTGATGTAAGAGTAGGTAGGGAGCAGGGTGATGTTAGAGTGAGAGTAGGGAGACAGGTGGTGATGTAAGGGTAGGTAGAGGGGCAGGGTGATGTTAGAGTGAGAGTAGGGGGACAGGTGGTGATGTAAGGGTAGGTAGAGGGGCAGGGTGATGTAAGAGTAGGTAGGGAGCAGGGTGATGTTAGAGTGAGAGTAGGGGGACAGGTGGTGATGTAAGGGTAGGTAGGGAGCAGGGTGATGTTAGGATGACAGGTGAGGCAGAGTGATGTTTAAGAAGAGAGAGAGAGAGAGAGAGAGAGAGATAGAGATAGAGGGGGGGAGGGGGAGGGGATAGAGAGAGACAGACTGGTTCACTGTAACTGTACGGTTGACTGATCATATAGGCCACTACACCTTACCGTACCTCTCTGGCTCACACGGATTATCCTCATTGTTTTTTTTTTCCTATGCTGTTCCAGTTAGCATATATCCTAAGTAGCAGGTTGGCAAACGAGAAACTATCCAAGGCAAGTTTATATAGTTATACAGTATATAAAGTGCCTTCCTCCTTGTTATTATTATCAATTATGTAAATATAAGTTTTGCTTCATGTTCGTATTTTGTCTTTGAAACTGTTAAATTGGCCAAACCGAATCAATTCCAAGTTAGTCTTCTAGCATACCTTTTCACAACCAATCCAATTATATAACTATATTGCCATGTTTTGCCACCCTGCTATTTCGATATCCTTGACTATTGTGTGAATCATACATAGAGATTCTCCTGTAATTTACTGAATACCTGTTTATTAACATAATAGTTTATACAATTCAATGTTATTGCATAAATATCATAATAATATAGTATACAAAAATAGGTTAAGTAACAGTAGTAAACATTTTGTTTCCATATTCGATCTTCACATTACAATTCTTGGTAGAAATTTTCTCATTCTACTGGGGGTGTTTTTTCCCAGCTATTTTTCATGCCGACCCTTAGTCGGAGGGAGAATGGGGGGTGAGAGACCCTTCTGATTTGCTAGCCTTACCTTCCACTGTAGTAGCAGATATTGCTATAATTAGGCTAAGTCCGGACTGCTTGGTATAGACCACAAGGTCTGTGCAGTTTGTGTATCTATGTAACTCTCTCTCTCTCTCTCTCTCTCACACACACACACACACACACACACACACACACACACACACACACACACACACACACACACACACACACACACACACACACACACACACACACACACACACACACACACACACACACACACTTTTTCTCTCGATTCGCTTACTCCGTAACGACACGCGATCGCCACTCCAATACTCCCAGCGGAAAACCTAATTTTTTACTGCCGTTAAATTGATCTAAGAATAGAATTGGTAGAAGTGGTTATGGTGTAAAGATAACACGAGGAACACGCCAGAAGGTCCTGGACTCTCCATATGATGTCTGAACCCATCTGAGTCGACATACTGTACTTAAGGGGGTAGGGGATATTTCTTGGTCTCTATTTTTATTTTTATATTTATTGTTTAGTTTCCTCGCTAGTTATCCATTAAGCTTCAAGAATACCCACCAAGACCACCCTTCGAGATAAATTTGTACAGTCCCGGCCGAAGGCCGATTTCTCCTAATATTACACCTAAGTGACTCGAAAGGTCCTAATATTGACAAAGAAAGGGAGCGAAAGGTCTTAAGATCGCCAAACTAATGGGTCGAACGTCTTAAAATCTGAAAACTAATGGGGCTTAACATGAAGGAGAAGGGAGGCCATAAAAACCGACTATCCCCCATAACGGTTCACCAACACGTAAATACTCTCACATATGCACCCACTCTTTTACACATACGAACTCACACTCTTGCTCTTCTCTTACACTTCCACGCTTAAGGGGAGGATGAGCATATATATATTTGCTCAATTATGTATCTCTTAATATTTTTCTAGCTTCCTCCCTAGACCTCCATCAAATTTAAAAACACATCCATTGGATGCCCCTTCTAGATGAATTTGTACATTTGTCTGTAGACAAATTTCCCGTCCAAAGGCCGGTTCTTTCAAAATTACAGGCTCACTCGTTCGCCAGGAAAAAAAATCGACACCTAAATAGCACGAAAGGTCTTAATATTGGCAAAGAAATGAGACGAACGGTCGTAAAATCGACAAACTAATGGGGCAAGCATCTTAAAATCTGAAAACTAATGGGGCTAAACATGAGGAAGGAGGGGGGGACCAGAAAAACAGTCCATCTCCCCTTTAATATTCAACTGGCACTCTATACATTCACGTTGGCACCCTCAGTCTAACACAATTGAGTTTCGACTTCGCTTACACACTTTCGTTATTAATATTCTCACTATTACACACAGAAGATGTTAATTATTGGAATAGCCTATATTATTTACTCCTTCTGTACCGGCGACGTCATTTTAATTGTATTCTAGCTATATTTAGAGGATTTTGTGCACTTTAAGAAGCATCTGTGGTAGTAAAAAGGGGTAAGTGAGATAGTTCGAAGCTTGTTAATTGCTGGAGGCCCTTTTGAAACTAAATAAAATCGTCTAATTGTAGCCAGAATAGTGTAAAAAAGACGTCGCCGGTACGGAAGGGGTTAAGTTTATTAAACAAATATATTGTTTGTTGTATTGATTGCATCATTGGTTCCACTAATTTCTTCTTATCTTCATAACAGAAAAATACGTGTAATGGTAGATGGCCTTTATTCTCAATTTCACTCAATAAATGCTGGTGTTCCCCAGGGATCAGTTTTGGCCCCAATTCTGTTCCTCATTCATAATTATCAATGATCTCATATCTACCACTCATAATCCAATACATTCCTACGCAGATGACTCAACACTCCACAGTTCCTTCACATTTACCAATTCTTTCACCCAACCCGATCTTATAAATTCAAAAATAAACACTGCAATTTCTCTGAACCAGGACCTTTCTAGAATTAATGGATGGGGACAAAAGAATCTAGTTTCCTTTAATGCACAGAAAACCAAGTACATTCAATTTTCTAACCGACAGAATCTCACTGACTCCCATATATTTGTTAATGATGTAAATATTCCCACTTCCCCTAGTATTGACATTCTCGGTGTAACATTAACTACTAACTTGAGCTGGACACATTATGTTAGAAGCATTGCTAAGAATGCCTCTAAAAAACTGGGACTCCTGTACAGAGTTCGAGAATTCTTCACTGACGAGCAGTTGGCCGTAATATATAAAAGTCATGTGCGTTCTCAGATGGATTACTGTTCACCTCTGGGGGGTGGAAGTGGAGTGGTTGCATTGAGGCAGTTGGACAAAATTCAAAATAAAGCTATTAGATTAATCAATAACCCTGCAATCACACAGGACCTTCCTACATTATCCATACGAAGAAACGTTGCATCCCTTGCATTATTCTACAGATATTTTCACAGCAATTGTTCCGAAGAACTTGCTTCAATTGTGCCGCCTCTCCACATCTTTCCCCGTAGAACTAGGGCAGCTGAGAGCGCCCATGAATTTACAGTTTCTCCTCCACAATGCAGAACTTCTGCTTATCAGAATTCATTTATCCCCAGAGCTACTACTCTTTGGAATTCACTTCCCTCGAATTGCTTTCCACAAACTTACAATCTACAAATGTTTAAATCCAGTTGTTACAAACATTTTATGAATGGAGGATGCCTTTAGGCACATGGACTTTTTCTTTTATCTGTGTTTTTACTTCCTCCGTTCATTGTCTCTTAAAAAAAAAAACAAAAAAAAACAATGGGTCATGGTGAACATTTGTCAGTGTGTATATTCTTAACTGATATCTATATTGTCGTGTTCAAGGCTAATGCTATATATTTTGGTCGTGGTGCCGATAACTTCATGGGCTATAACACGAGAGTTTTATCGTCAATTTTTTATGGCCAACATTTTGTCGTCAATCATTTTGGAAACCTTTTCATTTCTATCAGGAACTAGACTGACGATAGATGCAATTAACTGACAACAATATTATAAATTTTGAACTCAGCTGCCCGATCAAATGTTCGATATATGTTGTGGGAGAACACGTTTGTGGAATACCAGGTTTAGAACATAAGATCGCGGGAAACTGCATAAGGCCATGCGGCCCACACGAGGCAGCTCCCATTCACACCCAGCCTATATCATCCATATGGGATTGTTACAATCTTATAGTTAATAAACAGAGTATTAGCACTAAACCACATATCAAATTTACCGCAATAGATTTTCCTTTCCGTTATTGCATGAATATGATATTGAGGTATAATAATTTCTTAAACGCATGTATAATTTATATGTTGATGAACTGAAGATAAATATGAACAAATGTGTATAATTAAACAAGAATATGCATTACATTCACACTTCATCAGAAGTGTATTGTGGCAATATATATTCTGTTTTGAAATAACGTCTTGCGAAACATACTGTATGCCTGCCAAATAAAGCAACGCTGTGCCCTAAAGGAACACCACCTTCGCCTTTTAATCTCCCTCCATCATAAACTTCATTCACAAAGTTGAAGTTTATAAATTAGAAGCTTAAGAATAGTGAATGCAGTAACCCCAAGAGCTGTTGGGCCATAAAAGAAAGTGGCTTAGCTGGTATGCTAAAACGGCCAAAACGGCCACACTCCTAAATGACCAACACCAATAGATAAAGTCAAGTTATATTGAGTTAGGTTGAATTCAGTTAGGTTAGGTTTTGTTTTGTTTTGTTTTGTTTTGTTTTGTTTTGTTAGGTGTTGGTAAGATCAGGTTCGGTTGTTAATGTCACATTAGGCTACATCCAAAATACGAATGGTTACACAAAACACATATATATATATCTATCTATCTATCTATCTATCTATATGCTCAGGCCCAATCCCCATTTTGGGGGTAGCCGACTCAAGACAGAGCAAGATCAGGGAAAACACAAAAACAACATAAAAAAAAAAGTAAACACAGATAAAAAACATAAACTCTCACACATCCAGGTCACCCAGGAGAAGACCCAGAGACCAGGGTTACCAAGGTCGCTCCAGCACTCCCCCAGCCCCTGACCACCCGGAGAGGTTCCGATCTCGGCAGGCAGACATGCACCGGAGCCAAAGCCACAAGCCCTCCCACCACACTTCCAGGCACACCCTTCATATTAATCGTCTCCCTGGGCCAGGCGCCTGATGGACTATTATCTAGTCCAACTTGCGCCCGACCCCTTACTCCAAATGACCACGTGTTCACTCAACTATTCACAAGCATTCTCCATTCACTCCTGTCCACCACCACTTCCCCTGCCTGATCTATAGTCATTCCTCTATCATCCAAAGCCTTTCTTACACAGTCTCTCCATCTCAATGGGGGTCTTCCTGCCCTTCTATCTCCCCTTGTACCTGACTCACATATTCTCTTTGTAAGCCTTTCATCTCCCATTCGTTCAACATGACCATACCAGCTCAGCACCCTTCTGTCCACTCTGGCTGACAAATGTTCCTGCTGCCCCACTCTCCTACGTATCTCTTCATTCCTCAATCTGTCTCTACGAGTAACTCCACACATACTCCTCAAGCAGCTCATCTCCATCACATCCAGCCCTCTTTTCTCCTTTTTCTTCAGAGCCCATATCTCAGCCCCATACATCACTGTTGGCACAACAATTCCTTGATACAGTGCACTTTTTACTTTCACTCCGAGATTTATCGTCTTCCACATACTTCCCATTGCTCCGAAAACCTTCCTTCCTTCACACACTCTCTGTTTTACCTCCACTTCCATACCTCCACTCCTGCTTATTGTTCCTCCTAGATATTTAAAACACTCTACTTGTTCCAATATTCCCCCTCCACCCTCACATCTAGATTCACCCTATGCTCTCCCCTATTACACACCATTACTTTACTTTTATTGACGTTCACCTTCAGTTTCCTCCTTCCACAAAACACACCAAACTCTTTGACTACCCGCTGCAGTTTCTCATCAGAATCCGCCACCAATGAATATATATATATATATACTGTATATATATATATATATATATATATATATATATATATATATATATATATATATACCGGTATATATATATATATATATATATATATATATATATATATATATATATATATATATATACCGGTATATATTGTGTGTGTGTATATGAAGGAGACAAATGACAGGCTGCCTTGTAAGAGTGTCTCCCCCAAAGCCAAATGAAATGTCTAGCTTTACATGATTGAGACTGTTAAACTAACAAGATTATATAATAACATAGATTAAACGATAAGATCATATCAGCGTAGCAATCTCCAAGTCGTGCCTGGAAGAACGATAATCTAGTCATAGTTACAAATCACTTCCCATAATTGTAGACATAATGAAGAACAAGTATAATCCGATCAGATTTTTTTTAAAGATATTCTCACTATAAGACAAACATGATATCTATTGGGATAGCATATACCATTAAGTTTACTAAATATATATTGTTTGTTGTCTTGAATAATTGAATTTGTTTAGCCCCATTAGTTTTCACATTTTAAGATGTTTGCCCCATTAGTTGGTCGATTTTAAGACCTTTCGCCTCATTTCTTTGCAATGTAGGAGACTGTCACCATTTTGGTTATGGCCGTTTAGGAGTGTGGCCCTAGCGAATATGATAATGATGTTATACCCTGTTTAAAGTAGGGAGGCCAGAAATCCTGAATCATCCTAACCTCTAACTCAAAAAGGGTTAGAGCAAATGGGTTGTACATTTTTACCCCTATTCCCTGGCTAACCCTCCCTAAATGGTAGGTATATCAGCTCAATTACTCTGGTCGTTGTTTAGTTGAAAAGGGTATTGTACAAGAGTGTTGGCCTACTTATAGTGAATGGACTATAGTAGTGTTAAGGGGGGTCACCTGCCTTTTTTATCTTTCTCTCCTTTTCTCTCTTTCTCTGGCTTGTATCCATTCGGCTTTTTAAAACTGTTTTAAGACGTTTATCCCCATCCAGGTGTCGATATCTTCCTGGCGAGCGATAGCGAGCCAGCATTGTATGGAGAAATTTTTCTATCGAAAAATTTACAAAATTAGCCTATTGTCGAATTTTGTTTTAAATATGCTGGCTCGCTGCCGCTCGCCAGGAAAATATCGACACCTGGATGGGGATAAACGTCTTAAAACAGTAGGCTGAATGGGGCCGGATGGATACAACCCAGAGCTAGAGAAAAAAAGACAAGGTGGGCCCCTTTAATATTGATGAGATTGAGAAGGAGGAGGAAGAGGAGAAAAGGGCGGAGGAGAGGAACAGGAGGAGGATGTGGAAAAAGAACAGGAGGAGGATGTGGAAGAAGGGGAAGAGAAACTGGAGAAGGATGTGGAAGAAAAAGAAGAGAAACTGGAGAAAGATGTGGAAGAAGAAGATAAACAGGAGGAGGATGTGGAAGAAGAAGAGAAACTGGAAGAGGAAGAGAAACTGGAGAAGGATGTGGAAGAAGAAGAAGAAGAAAAACTGGAGGAGGATGTGGAAGAAGAAGATAATCTGGAGAAGGAGAGGGAGAAATAAGAGATAAACATGAAAGAACACAGTGTAAAGTGATGATGATAACACCGACGGATGATTAAGGGGACATGGGCCGGTTTTCTGGACCACTTTCTCCCTCATGTTTAGCCCCAATAGTTTTCAGATGTTAAGATGTTTGCCTCATTAGTTAGTCGATTTTAAGACCTTTCGCCCCATTTTTTCGTCAATATTTATACCTTTCGTGCTATTTAGGTGTCGATGTTTTCCCTGGCGAACGATAGTGAGCCTGTAATGTTGGAAGAACCGGCCTTCGGCCGGTACATTTTTCAACCGAAAAATATACAAATTAATCTAGAAGGGGGATCTAATGGATGTTTTTTTAAATTTGATGAAGGTCTAGGGAGGAAACTAGAAAAATAATTAATACATGCAAAAATCGCCCAAAAGGTTAACCATCCCCCCTTAAATATAGAATCACTAATCACACATCATTATTTGACATAGGGTACACCACCCCACTAGCGCTGCAGTGGTGCCAGCGTTACAACACAGTGTACAATTTAATAATTGGTGTATAATTGCATCCTATTGAGCTCACGCGACACACTCCCTAGTAGCTGTATCACATCAACAACTTTACCTGCAACTTTCTTCGGATATTTTGGTCTGACAGTGTTTTTTTTGTAATTAATGTTATATTAATATTTTAGCTACATGATATATTCTATCTTCAGCTTAGTTCTCGATAGCAGTTCAAAAGATCCCACAAATGTTTCCAGTTTAATGTGTTTAATGTTGGGCGTGGAATATTGACACTGAAACCTCTCGTGTGATATATACCTCATTTACGTGTCACAACGTACCGCCTGTGTTACTATGATAATATTTATATATTTTTATATATGCATATGATAATATTTATATATTTTTATATATGCATTATTGCAGTTTCCTGCCACGTGTTGATAGGACTTCCGTTTCTGTTAGTACGATATACACACACAGACACACACACACACACACCCACTTCCGTTTCTGTTACTACGGTACACACACACACACACACACTTCCGTTTCTGTTACTACGGTACACACACACACACACACACACACACACACACACACACACACACACACACACACACACACACACACACACACACACACACACACACACACACACACACTTCCATTTCTGTTACTACGGTACACACACACACACACACACAACTACACACACACACACACACTTCCGTTTATGTTACTACGGTACACACAGACACACACATATTATACTCACACACACACACACACACACACACCATCAACAATCAATACAAATATAATTTGTACCTTTTTCGCGTCAGTAATGTGCAACTTATATGAATGTAAATTATATATTTATTTTTGAATACACACTCTATTATTGCTACAACAACAACAGCAACAACTACAACACTAACAACCAGGACCTCTCACACGCGCACTGATACTAAATATACCTCTGTTATGTAACGTTTATATAAGCATAAGCTATATATGTGTTGTGATAAGAATATTATAATTGAATAAAATGTACAACAAATCCAATAACCCCATCATCCACAACACCAACAATAAAACCGTCATCCACAACAACAACAACAACAACAACAATATACCAACAAAGCCAATAACACAACAACAACAACAACAACAACAATATACCAACAAAGCCAATAACACAACAACAACAACAACAACATACCAATAACATCAACAGCCACAATCACACCTTCCGGTTACGACCAGCACCACTATTTTCACGGTTCGTAGTCTTGATAGTGATAGTGATGACTCAGGCCTAGCTACTCATCCTCCCACGACTCATCCCATTCACACACACACACACACACACACACACACACACACACACACACACACACACACACACACACACACACACACACACACACACACACACACACACACACACACACACACACACACACACACACACACACACACAACACTCTCTCTCTCGCTGGCTTTCCTATAATTGTGGAAAGAAAACCATTGAGCCATTTTTGTCAGGCTTATATTCTACGGTTTAGGTCACCCAAGTGTCAGCTGTATTGCTATATGCATTGTTTATTACATAATAATTTTTAGTACTGTATTTTAATTTCTATCTTTAGTAACAAAAATCATATTAATGTTCAAGTACCGTTACGGTACTTATAATTATATATAAACTCAACATAGATCTGACTGTGTGCATGCTCTCTAAAATATATAAATACATAGCTGGAGTTCCGTGTTTGTAATTATTAAATACGACATCATTAGAACTTCCTTCATTACTACTGCCCCCACCAAAATTGTTATTATAAATTAAGTTTAGTTGACAATACTCCTTATTATATGCTAACCATGTAATCACCGAGCCTGGTTTCGTGAGCAATGTTGTATTTGATGTAACTTAGCATCATATATGATTCCAATCAAATATAATTATATTACTGTAATACAGCTGATTGAAAGCTACACAACTCATGATTGTTTATCGTCAATCAGTTCAATAATCCGTTTGCTTGAATAGCATCAGTTGTATTCAAAGTATATACGGTAATTTATCTTGTTGAATCTTCGGTTTCAAAAGTTCTTCGTTGGTTATTTATCTAGTTACGAATATTCTTATGAATTGTCCGCCTTTTTAAATTTCTTAGTGCTATAACATTTTCTTCCATTACAGTAACTTATATGATTGCTTATTGTTTCCGCCTGATATTTACAGCCATAGCTATATATGTAAGTTTATTTTACAAATTGTCTGCCTATTTATCTACTGACATTTCTTTTGGAGTGTATACTTGCAATAATTTATTTGCAATGCTCGAAACTCTGCGGGTTGTAAATCCCCCACACGATAAACTATGACAAACAATTTTGTCAGGGGGATCTAACAGCGGCCATTTATAAACGTTTGTCGGTAATATCGTAAGTTAGTCGCGGGCATCGTGTTACTGCAGCGCCCCAGTCTAATTGGAAGCATCCTGGCTAGCCAATCGGAAGGGTGATCTAACTCGGCATGAGTTACGATTGGCTGGCTGGACCTGTATATGTGGCGGGTTGGCAGGCTACATGTACCCTAGGCTCAGGGCACTCCTCTTGTACCGTGTATGCAATGTAAGAAAATGACAGATTGTAAAGCTTACAGACAGACTCGATGATAAACTGCATCATTGTACGTCACCAGTTGTTTTGTACCACTCATGACTGGTGTTCTTTGCTATCATTTATGGAGTTAATAAGTTCGTGTGCTTATTATTAAATATTATAGTATCATCAAGACGGTTGTTGATGGAGTTTAGGACTAGGTCTACTTTTCCCATATTGTAATTTTTCCCTCATGAAGGATAGAAATGACATAAAAATGGTTAAATACATGTATATATTATGATAACAATATTTAATTACCCATGTTTATAACTCTGCTTGCTTGATTAACTAGGGGTACATTAGGAATAAGAGGAGTCGCCAGCCCTTTACAGTAGGAGGTCTGGATGGTCCCAATAACTCACTGCCCAGATTAGGCTCAATCCCCACCAATATTATTTACAATTATTCGCCCACCGCCGAGATGATAGAGGGGACAATATATTAAGGGGAGATGGGTCGTTTTTCTGGTCCCCTTTCTCCCTCGGGTTAAACCCCATTTGTTTTGAGAATATAAGACGTTCGGCCCATTAGTTTGGCGGCGATTTTAACACTTTTCGCCCCATTGCGTTGTCAATTTTAAGATGATTCATGCCATTTAGGTGTTGATTTTTTCCTGGCGAGCGAAAGCGAGCCTGGAATATTAAGAGGAATTGGCCTTCGGCCGGGACTTTTTTTTACCGAAAAATGTACAAATTTATCTTGAAGGGGAGTCTAGGTGGTGTTTTTCTAAGCTTGATGGAGGTCTAGCGAGGAAACTAAGAAATATAGGAATACATGAATTCATAGACCAAAAAAACGGCCCATCTCCCCTTAAACGAGAATGAGGGGAGATGATAGAGGGGTAATATATTAGATAAGAATAAGGGGAGATCAAATATAAGTGGATAATGTATTCGACGTTAGAGGGGGTGAATGAGGGGAGATGATATAGGGGAAAATCCATTAGATTAGAATGAGGGGAGATCAAATATAAGTGGACAATGTATTTGACGTTAGAGGGGGTGAATGAGGGGAGCTACAATAGAAGAAGGGGAGTGAGTGGGAAGTAGTAATATAAATATAAAGAGTAAAGTCTATGATAAATATAAAGAGTAAAGTCTATGATAAATAAGAACGAAAACGGGAAGATACAAATAGGAATGGGGAGGAAAATGTATTATACGAGAATGAGGGGTGATGAAATAGAAGTGGATAATGTATTAGACGTTAGGAGGGGTGAATGAGGGGAGCTACAATAGAGTAAACAATAAGATAAAGAGTAAAATCTATGCTAAATAAGAACGAAAACGGGAAGGTACAAATAGGAATGGGGAGGACAATGTATTGGACGTTAGTGAAGGGCGAAAGATGAAAGACACAGGATGAGAGCCCATGAAGGAAGATACGATAGAGGCGGATTAATCATTAGACGCGAATGAGGGGAAGCAAAATATAATAGACAGAAGAGAATGGCGTTTAAGGGGAGATGAAATAGAATGGGAGAGTGAATTAATGAAAATCAGTCGAAAATTAACAAAACAACAAAGATGGAGTGTGGTAAGGAGTGGTGAATGAGGAGGATAGATAGAATGGGTAGAAGGGTAAATGGAGAATTAAGATATGTAAAATAGATGGGGTGGCAAGGTGGATACAGTTGACCACTTGCGTGTTTCTGGCTATGAGAATGTGGGATTTGTATACATCGATATAGAACAGAATTACGTTAAAATACGGTCGTAGTGCATATATATGTATATATATATATATATATATATATATATATATAATATAATATATATATATATTGAGGACACTTTCTATTCATCAAAAACTCACATAAAGTTTATATCCATCAACAACTCACAAAAACTTTGTATCCCCGCTAAATATTTGTGTTTATGGCTCCAACTTTCTTATATTATAGCCAGAAACTAGCAAGCAGCCAATTGAAGTGCTAGCGGGAAGGAGTGGTGAATGTGGCTATAATAGACGAAGTAGCGGGGTACGGTGAATAAGTGAATGTAATATATAATTGAGGCGGGGTAAGGGCGAAAGAATGAAGATTTATTAGAACAGGGAGAGGGCTAAGACCGAAAGAAGGAATATTTAATACAATAGGGAGGGGTAAGGAAGATTTAAAGGAATTGGGAGGGGGTAAGAGCGAATAAGTTGAGATAAACTGTAAATAAAGGTGGCAAGGCAAGAAGTGTTGAATGAGGGCAGGGTACTTGGGGTACAATACAAAAAGGGAGAGGCATGTGGACGAATATACAGTAAAATAGGACGGGAGTGGCAAGTGATATGACAACAGAAGTCCTTCCTCAACTGCAGAAAATCTTGCGATGATAGCCAGACCATTTCTGACAAATAATAGACCATCGTATTCCAAGAATAAAGATTGAAACATTGTGAAATAATTGCCAGAATAATATATATGTACCGGTATATATATATACAGTATTTCCGTATTCAAAGTGTTGCTGAATTAAATCGTTTAAAAAGAGCCCCCCCCCCAAAAAAAAAAAAAAAAAAAAAAAAAAAAAAACACACACACACACACACACACACACACACACACACACACACACGCCGTCTTTAAAGGGATACAACAGATGACGTGGGAGTGGTGGTGGTGGTGGTGAGGTAGTAGGATAAACGAAAAACAACAGAACTTTCATAATTCAAATGGTTACTGATTGAAAAGTTTAATGATAGCCAGGATGATACAAAATGTATATCATTGTATTCAAAGGGTTAACGTAGAACAAACTGTTAGTGGTTGTGGTGGGCGAGTTGGAAATAAAGAAGTATCATTGTTCAAAGAGTTATTGAATGAAATATTTAATAATAACCAAAAATAGATTATCAAGGGTATCATCGTATTCAAAGGGTTAAAATAGATAAAGAGGTAGTAGAGGTGGTGGGGAAGTAAGATATTTTACCAACAAATATTTTCATCTTCAAAGAGTTCAGATGGAAGAATTGTTAGTGGTGATGTGGGAGTAGGATACATAAAAAAGGTCGCATCATCTTGAAAGGGTTAACATAACATACAAATTAGTGATGGTGCGGGGGTGAGACACAACAAAAAAGGTAGCATCGTCTTCAGAGGGTTAAGGGGCCAGTGGCTGGATTTTTAGTCTATTAATTCATGTATTCATGATTTTTTTAGTTTTCTCGCTAGACCTCCATCAAGCTTAGAAAAGCACACCCTAGACCCCCTTTCAAGATAAATGTGTACATTTTTCGGTAGAAAAATGCCCTGGCCAAAGGCCGGTTCCTCTTAGAATTACAGGCTCGCTATCGCTCGCCAGGAAATAATCGACACCTAAATTGCACGAAAGGTCTTAAAATTGACAAAGAAATGGGGCGAAAGGTGTTAAAATCGCCAAAATAATGGGCCAACCGTCTTAAATTCTCAAAAACTAATGAGGCTAAACACGAGGGAGAAAGGGGTCCATAAAAACCAGCACTACCCCCTTTAAAGTAGAAGTGGGAGTGGTGGTGGAGTAGGTATAGGTCGTGTGGGTGGGATTGCTTGTGTAGTGAGGTCACGTGCCTGGGTTTTGTGCTCATCCCTCAAGCATGCAGGCACAGGTGGAGGTGGAGGGGGGGGGGGGTATATAGTACAGTTGGCCGCAGATATTGCCCTACTTCACCCCATGTTTACCTTGTTTGTCTGGAGATGGGCGTATTTATTTGCTCATTTTATGAATCTTTTTATTATTTTATTAGTTTCCTCCCTAGACCTCCATCAAGCTTTAAAAACATCCCCCAAGACCCTTCTTCAAGATTAATTTGTACATTTTTCGATAGAAAAATGTCCCGGCCAAAGGCTGGTTTTTCTTAAACTACAGACTCGCTATCGCTCGCCAGGAAAAATAGACACCTGAATGACACGCAAAGTCTTAATATTGATAGGACAAAAGGTCTTAAAATCGCCAAACTAATGGGCCAAACATCTTATAATCTGAAAACTAATAGGGATTAACATGAGGAAGAAGGGGGACTCTTAAGGATTTGTTCTTCGTCATACAAATGTACACATATGGATAGGAACGCCGTATATTTGGATAAAACTCTGGCAGTCACTAAAGGCTACAATAGGCTACCTGATGATCAGTGTGTGTGTGTGTGGTATACGGTAAGAGAACTTCTAGAGCCAACTGTATCGTCTCCTACAATAGTGCATCAATAGTCTTGAATGCATGGAGTAATGAAGCATGCCCTCAAAGAAGAATGAGTAATGATTGAACAGATTGTTATAAAGCGTGAACTATCAGAGGAAGCTGGTGCAGTTTCTGACTAAAATTATATATAGTCTCGAATACATGGAGAAATGAAAAATGCCGTGAAACTTTCTAATAATGGTTTGAGATGCATTACATGCAAGGGAACATATATATTGTGAGAACGAGAGAAAGGCGTGTGACGAGCACTATTATATACTACGTACAGTCATGAGCATAAATACTGCGACACCAACCAGGTAATGTTCGCCCCTTCGTATCCAAAGGTATTGCTAAGCGTATTATTCAAACTCACAATGATTTATTTTATTTCCTTCTAGCTACCGTCACGCGATTTTATTCAGCTTAGTATAAACCTCTCGTGATGGAGTTGACGTTATCTGGTTGATGTTGCAGCATTTATGCTTTGTGACTGTACATACATACGGAGAGTGAGAGTGAGTAAATAAATGAGAGAGAGAGAGAGATAATGTGTGTGTGTGTGTGTGTGTGTGTGTGTGTGTTGCCCAGAGACAAGCTCCAGTAACAAGTGCACGTCGGCTCAGAGGGAGTGAGAGAAAAATAAATACCCGGGTTGAGAAAGAAATGTCTGCAACTGTGTTTACCCCTGCTTGTCCAAGCACTGAGAATATAGTTACCACTATCTAGTCTGGCATCTTGTGGGTAATTATTAGGATATTTCGTTTATTGTTGTTGATTTATATTGTTTTACCATTTTCGAGCAATGTATTATAATTTGCCCCCTAGGGTACCGTAACAAAAAACGCCATTCCAGACTGTCTTAAAACTATAAATGGCCCACCCAGACCCCTTCAAGAAAATGTTGTACATTTTTCGATAGAAAATATACCGGCTGAAAGTCATTGCTAAGCTGCTCCCTATCGCTCGCCCAGATAACGAAAATTGTCACCTGAATCGGGGAAGAAGCCTTATTACCGCCAAACTAATGGGGTAAAGCGTCATAACATTCTAAACTAATAAAGCGAAACAAACTGGGGCAAAAACATAACCTCCAACTTCGTTGGTGGAGGTAATACTACTACTACTACTACTTCTACTACTACTAATAATAATAATAATAATAATAATAATAAGAAGAAGAAGAAGAAGAAGAAGAAGAAGAAGAAGAAGAAGAAGATGGCCACAATAAGCCATCAAAACTTAGGATGAGGTAGTGTTAAGATGTAAAAGAGGTGTGACTTGCAATGTGTTTGTGATGTGGGGTAAAGGACCTGCTTGAGACAGTTGTAAGCAGGTGATGACTTTGGCAGACCCTAGACGTGTGGTGTTTATCCTGTACAGTATGTGTGTGTGGCGGCAGACCACTGTTTGGCTTATGGCTAGCATTAATGTGTGTGTGGGGGGGGGGGGGATTGTGTTTTTATTGCATTTATGTTTCTTGTTGTGTGTTTTTAATCATTTATAGATAATTTACTGTTGTTTTTATGGTGTATAATTATATGAATACCGGTACATATTTTCCTGTGTGCAGCATTGTTTAAGTGGTTGTTATAATTTAGCTCTGTATGTTATAATTAATTATTATATTGAACCTAAGGGTGACGTGTGGTGGCAGACGAGTTGTTGGCTTACGTTTTTATTTATTTGTATTTGTTTTTTATTTATTTATTATTATTATTATTATTATTATTATTATTATTATTATTATTATTATTTGTTGGGGGGGGGGGGGGAGAGATTTGTTGTAGTTATTTGTTGCTTAGCCCTTTTAGTAACCCATATCGCATTCATTCATTATATTCCGGCAACTATTAGATGATTTTTGTTATGTTTAGAAAGAGTGTGTGAGAGTTGCAGGGATAATTGAGTTATATTTGATATCATTTAATGCTTTAAGTCCTCCTTAAACTGTATATAATCATCTAATGGTAGCCAGAATAGCATTTAGAATTTCATCCTAATACTGAAAGGGTAAGTGTATGTTTTATCATTAATAGAAACATCGCTGCTTTATCGTATCATATCTCTAGAGTGTTATATTTTGTATATATATATTTGATTTAGTATTGCTTTTGTACGGCATTGATTACATTGTTCCTTTAGCTTATTTTTATGTATGTTAGAATTAATTATCATAATGAACAATGTTAGTAAATGTAGCGCAGACGAGTCTTTAGGTTATGGCTACCATTTGTTTTCAAGGAATTATTTATTTGTAATTATAATATACGTTTCGTTATCATTTGTAAAAAACAAAATCTGCTTATAACCACTAGCATATCTTAAGTACCTGCAACAAATATAACCATTTGCGTATATATGTGTTCTACGTTCAACATGAACAAGTTTATTACTGGTTTCATTTGTGTGATTATTTATTTATGTGTATATTATATACAAATTAATTCAATAAAACCTAAGAATATATTAATGTTTTATCAACTATATTTGTTCATGGAAGTACATTGTTAAAATCTAAAAGTTGTTGGTTGTTTCGATTCTATGATCAGAGATTATTATTTTTCTAGTTACCACCAGTGGATTTGAATGTGCTTAAGAAGTTAACTCAGGGCCAACAGGTTAATAAGGATCATTATTTATTCAATCAGATTACACTATTATTTTGCTGTCATGAAAACCTTATAAAGACAACTTGACCAACACAACTCCCATTTGATTGATTTCAGAGACTGACCAATTCGGTATTTAATCATATGCCAGTGTATATTGCATTATACTCTGTATGTATCTAATTGCATAAAAATAGCCTTGGCTGAGAAACATAAAATTTCGGCTTTTAAATTTAACGATGATCATAATTAAAATGTAAAACTTGCAAACAAAGTCAAACCAAAACTGGGACAAAGACAATATAAAGTCAAACCAACATATCAAAATCGCTATGTGGAAACAACGCTTACTAAAATAAAATTTATGAAATGAAAGAACATAATCCACCACATAGGGTGTACATTACTACATGAGCAAGTTAATCTGGTTACCAAGCAAACTAATTGCACACATAACTACGCACTATCGTCACGTTCAGGGAATTAGTCAATTTGGGAAGTCCGGGACGTTCTGGCAAATATTACTAAACTCTGCATGAATAAAATAAACTACAATTAGTGTTAAAATGTTCATTTAAAATCAAATTTGCAACTTGACAAGACATTAACAATAGTACAAAATAAAAATATTGATGAGATATATAATATTACAAAAAAAAATATATATATAGCACTCACTAACGATAGTGCTATCGGGTAGGTACCTGTAAGCATAGCATGCCTCAAGTGACCCCTATCAATAACTACCCTACAAATAACCTACATTTATCGCACAAATAAACTAAGGAAATCGCAAAAGCAAGCAATTGATACTATCGACAATGAATACATATAATATAAAGACAAATAATTGCAAAATATGAAGAAGTAACAACAGATTTAAACAAAGAGTACTCTTTTAACAAGAACAATTAATTAAACAAAAATCATCAATATTAATATTAATAATAGAAAAAGAAAAATATAAACAATAAATACAGACACAAAGTAAGCCGAGGTTATACAAGAAACTTCAAGTTGAAAATGCTTGATTAAGATTATTGATGTCAAATTTTAGAATACAGTCACAATAATTGACCATAAAAAGATTAAATTTATGTAACAATTTACTTGCCTCAAAACCTCTGTCTACTAAGAGTCTGTATAGTAACCTAGCTCTAGCCCAAAAGTCATCTACTTTAGTGCAAATTTTACAAAATTTCATTAACTGGGAATAAAAACAATTATAAGTTATTTTACTATCGATATTACTACTAGGGAAAGGAAAGTTTATTACGTTAAAATTAAAATCATCAACTTTGTGAATTGTGATATACTTTAAGTATGCACTGTTCATTAACAATCTTTATATTTATATCAAGAAAATGTTCAACTTTATAATTTACGTTACATTGTGTGAGGGGAATAGAATTAGGATAAATAAGTTTAGCAACTTGATTCAAATTTAACAAATTGCAAACGAGAATATCATCAATATATCTACTATTATTACTTAACAATTTAGCAAGTGTTAATTTTTCTGGGATTTTATTTTTCTTGCTACTGTCAACTAAGTCTTTTATATATTTAAATTCTAAAGCAATCAAGAATAAATCTGCAATTAAAGGGCTAGCATTTCCACCCATAGGAATCCCTAATATTTGTTTGAAAATGTAAGGCCCGAATCTAACATAAGTATTGAAAAGGAGGAATTTAAGGGCATCTTTAAGTTTAGTTCTATCAAAATATACTGAACTAGTGGGAGTAGAGCTAAGTGATGCATTATTAAAATATGTATAAACATTTATGAAATAATTACCATTCCTAACGAACCTGTCAAAGTGCAAATCTATAATAAAGCAAAGCTCTGAATATACTAAATCTAAAGGCAAATTGGTATACAAAGTTGAAAAGTCGAAGCTATGTACCGAGGTAACTTTCGGCATGGTATTTATTTTATCAATAACTTCTAACGAATTGTCAACACTCCAATAATAGTTAATGCCAGTTCTTCTCATGATGGTATTACAATATCTTTTATGAGTACTTTTAATGTATTTTAAGCAATTTACGACTTGTTCTGATAGAGTTTTAGTGGTAGCAAATTTTGCTCCGGCAATAAAGCGATATTTATAAGGTCTTTTATGACATTTAGGTAACATGTATAATTTTGCAATGCACTTGTTCTTATCAGAAAGTTTAATATGTAATCAGTATCTTATCAGTGTCGTGAATTTCATAAGTTTGCAAAATACTTCGGACAACTTTGTTTATAGTCTGATTGTCTACGACAGTGGTTCTTAACCTTTTTAGCACCACGCCCCCCTTTGGTCAGGACTGTATTCATGATGCCCCCCCTCCCCCTCCCCCTCCCCTCTGCCTCTGGTGCCTAGATTGCTTTTTTTATCCACTCTATATGGATGCTTAAGACGCAAGATACTGTAAAAAGGGCGAACAAATAACCAATCTGCATGCAAGGATTAAAACTGATTAATGGTTTTACAGTATGTCAACACTACATGTGGTTGCTCGGTATGACGGTTGTGAATTGTTCCTATCAACATTTCTTATTTATATACATCTTTGCGATTACCCTGTATGCACTTGAATGGCCTAGCCCTATTTTGAACTTTGATTACCCCACGCTCCCCCCCCCCCCCCGTAGCATTGTCAAACGCCCCCCAGGTTAAGAACCACTGGTCTACGACAATCATTATCTTCTTCATCTTCGTCTCTGTAATATTGGCTGCGTACCCTCTCCTCGTTTCGTGTAACCTTCATTTCTTCCTTATCATGGGCATCATCATCATCATCATCTATTACTTGTGTATCTCTCTATATTATTTTTATTTAATTTTCAATATTTTCATGTTCATCCTGTGGATCCTCCTGTCGTTCACCTCTCTTCGTCTCGTCCTTTCGTAACCTTCTCCTCCTTGCCCCCTTCTCCTCCTCCTCCCCCTTCTCCCTCTCCTTCTTCTTCTTCTTCTTCTGGTTCTTGTCTCGTGCCGCCTTTACTCTCTTATTCTCGCTATGTCCTCTTTGCCCTTCCTTGCATGCCTCCACTCCCCCTGCACCTCAGATATACAGTATATATATATTAGTTTTTCTTCTGCGTCTTCCCTCTTCGCTATCGACTCCTTTCTTCGTGCCTGTCTTTCTTATTATATCTTCTGTCTGGTTATTATTCCTTCCTATATTTCTTGCTTCTTGTTCATAATTTTTGTTTTTCTTTCCTCTCGTTCTGTCATCTTCCTTTACTTTCATAATTATACTTCTTCCACTCCTTCATCTCCTCCTCTCCTATGGAGAGTGAGCCGCCTTTGACCGCTATGACCCGCCTTTCAACCAACTCCGTCCAACTCTCTAACCCAAGAGTGAACCGATTTTCCCCGGCTTTCTTCTACTTAACAAGTAAACTTTGGAACGCTCTCCCTCAATCTGTTTTTCCCTCATCCAGTGACTTGAACTGCTTCAAGCTCCGTGTGTCCAGACATTTTGACTCTAACGTACAGTCACGAGCATAAATACTGGGACACCAACCAGATAATGTTCGCCCCTTCGTTTCCAAAGGTATTGCTAAACTCTTCATTTAAACTCAGAACAATTTCTTGACTTCATTCTAGCTACTGGCAGACGATTTTATTCAGCTTAGTATAAAGCTCTCGTGATGAAGGAGTTGACGTTATCTGGTTGATTCGAGCATTTATGCTCGTGACTGTACCTTGAATTTGGCTCTCTTGTTACTTTTTCAACTTTAGGGGAGACACTTGTTACAGGCAGCTTTGTCTTTTTGTCTCCTTTATACACATAGGAAATTTTTTGTTTTCCCTCCCTCTAATATCCGCCATTAATATTCCCCACATATCGGCTACTACCGGTACTTAAATTATTTTTGTTCATGTAGATCTGGTGTTTCTTCTTTCAACCGTTCATTCACTCCCTTCCTATATCGTCTCTTTAGTCTTCTTTAACCTCCCCCTTCCCCAATATACCTGTATATACAGTATATAATATATATATATATATATATATATATATATATATATATATATATATATATATATATATATATATATTTTTATTTTTTTTTTTTTTTTTTTTTTTTTTTAACCAGCCACCTTCACTTACTTGTACGTACGTCTCCTCTTCTTTCTTCCATTCTCAACCTTTTCCATAAATGCTCATCTTTCGTACATAATCCTTTTTTTGTCCTGCATCTTCTCTTCAGTTTCCTGATATATCCCCTTTCCCCTCTATTGTAGGTCTCCTGTTTTGTTTTGTTTTGTTCTCCTTTCAATATATTTTTTTTCCATTGTCCCCTCTTCTCTTTCCGTCTTCTCTATTGCAATCAGTTCACGATCGCCATCCCTCCAGTCTATTTTGTGGCAGTCCTTCCTGATCTAATCCATACTTTTAAACAAACAGTATTGTGGTGGTCAATAGATCTGTTCTTGGTTTCCTCTATAGCATCTCTTTAAATTGCTTCAACCACCTGTATATTTTCCATTTATCTCCCAGTCAGGTTCCTCCTATCTCTTTTTTAGTTCTCCCTATTAGATCCCTCCAATCTCTTAGCCTTCCCCCCTCATATTTCACTTACTCTTACTATATGCATCCCCTCTGCTCTACCCCATGCATCATATTCATCCTCCGACTGTCGCCAAGGTATAAACGACACTATTTCCCCTACGATTATATTTTACACGTTCTCCTTTACGTTCCTCTCCAACCTTCCTAGTGTCTTTGCCTCCCCCCTACAACCGTGTGTTCCTCCTTCTGTCTTCCTCCTCCTCCTCCTACACGTGTCTGACCTGAGCAAGAAATCCTCCCTGTTTATATTACTGCCCTTTTTTCCCTCTTTCTCTTCAAACAGTCTGTTTTTCCCTTGTCATCTTGATTTTTTTTTTTCCCTCGTGTAAATTACCTGTTTCTCTTCCGTCAATCTCATTTCCCCCCAAGGATTCCTCTTAGTTTCTACAATTTCCACCTATCCCCCCCTACCCCCTCAAGTATTGTAACTGGGCTTATTATGTGCCTGTATAGTGTTTTATTTGATGCATAGTAAAAGCATAAACGCAAATAAATCTCCCCTTCATTTTATTCCACCCTCCTCCCTCCCCACGTTTCCCTACAATCCCCACCCATTATTCCCCCTGCATCTCCCTACAGCTTAATCTAATTTCCCCTCTCCATTCCCCTGTCTCCCCACAATCGTCACCCATTCTTCCACCTACATCCCCCCTCCATCTCATTTCAACCTCCCCATCCATTCCCCTGTCTCCCACCCTTTATAATCCCCTGTATCTACCTTCCATCCTATTCCACCCTCCCCATCCATTCCCCTGTCTCCCACCCTTTATAATCCCCTGTATCTACCTTCCATCCTATACCACCCTCCCCTTCCATTCCCCTGTCTCCCACCCTTTATAATCCCCTGTATCTACCTTCCATCCTATTCCACCCTCCCCATCCATTCCCCTGTCTCCCACCCTTTATAATCCCCTGTATCTACCTTCCATCCTATTCCACCCTCCCCATCCATTCCCCTGTCTCCCACCCTTTATAATCCCCTGTATCTACCTTCCATCCTATTCCACCCTCCCCTTCCATTCCCCTGTCTCCCACCCTTTATAATCCCCTGTATCTACCTTCCATCCTATTCCACCCTCCCCATCCATTCCCCTGTCTCCCACCCTTTATAATCCCCTGTATCTACCTTCCATCCTATTCCACCCTCCCCTTCCATTCCCCTGTCTCCCACCCTTTATAATCCCCTGTATCTACCTTCCATCCTATTCCACCCTCCCCTTCCATTCCCCTGTCTCCCACCCTTTATAATCCCCTGTATCTACCTTCCATCCTATTCCACCCTCCCCATCCATTCCCGTCTCCCACCCTTTATAATCCCCTGTATCTACCTTCCATCCTATTCCACCCTCCCCATCCATTCCCCTGTCTCCCACCCTTTATAATCCCCTGTATCTACTTTCCATCCTATTCCACCCTCCCTTTCCATTCCTCCGCCACTCTACAACTCCACCCATACTTGCCCCTACACCTCCCTTCCATCTTATTCCAAGCTCCCTCTCCATTCCCCTGTCTGATACCATGGTCCTCCTACACATGCCTGACCTGTCTGAGCGCGTGACCCCGCCTCGCCAGCCAGTGACCCTGCCGAAGGTCACGGACACTGACCTCTCCCATGCCCTGCTTCGCTCCCCTGTCCTCTCCAAGTATATCTTATCTCCTTGGTCCTCTCTGTGTCTACTCCACTTAACCCTGTCTCCTTGGGTCGCGTGTACTTGAGTCATTTTCGTCTTATTCCCTGTTTACTTTTGTATGTATACTGTACCTTGTTTAGCCTATTTTGTTGCCTATTTATTACTTCTATAATATAAACGCCCTTCCTAATCAATTTACCCTTGTCTCCGTTGGTTTTAAAAAAATCGTTAGTTTTGCTTGCATTCCTTGTTATATTAATTAATTAATTTATTTGTTTTATTATTATTGTTTTTGTTTGTGTCTGTTGGTTGCCCTGTCACATTTGCTCGTGTATAATTCGGATAATTATGTACAACAGAAGGTGTTTGTGGAGATTATGCGACCGTCGTTGTCCGTTTGTTCTTTAAGTTTGTCACCAGGATATTATAATAACTAAATGACGGATATAAATGAAACTTCGTTAGTACTTTCATTTGGCACCCCATAGACACAATTAATGACCAACACCCGATGACCCTCACGCCCCCCACACCCCCGAAATAATTCCCAAAAAATTAACAATACTATACTCACTGTGAGACATACTGATTATCTAAGAATTTTACACGACAAAGCGGGTGACCTCAAATAGGGGTTTAAGAGGGTAGTGGCTGCTTTTTTGGTCTATTAATTCATGTACTCATTTATGTTTATAGTTTCCTTACTAGACCTCCCTCGAACTTAGAAAAAGACCCCCTAGCTCCCCCTTCAAGACCCCCTAGCTCCCCCTTCAAGACCCCCTAGCTCCCCCTTCAAGATATAGTTGTAAAATTTTTGGTAGAAAAATGTCCCGGCCAAAGGCAGGTTCCTCTTATACTTACAGGCTCGCTTTCGCTCGCCAGGAAAAAATAGACACCTAAATGGCACGATAGGTCTTAAAATTGACAACGAACTGGAGCTGTAGGTGTTAAAATCGACAAACTAATGGTCTTATTATTTAAAAACGAATGGGCTAAACAAAAGAGAGAATGGGGGGCCAGAAAAACCAGGCCCTCCCCCCTTAACCCTTTCACGCCTATGACGTGATTTTGAGCCTATTAGGGATACTTTAAAGCCTTTGTTACCATCAGGGGTATTTAGAAACCTTTAATTTAGTTACTTCAACCTCTGCAGTTGTCTTTGAGCTAGCTGTGGGCAGAAAACTAATTTTGGAGAGGTAATTATAAGAGTGAGAAAATTATATTTCTTATTGCTAATCTGGCAACCTCTGCGTCATAAAAGCGTGAAAGAGTTAAGGGTTCAACCGTGACTATTCGGCCCTAGGCTTCCACTTAGCTCAGTTTGATTGTTTACAATTATTTGGCGAATTTAGGTGGCACTGAGTCAGGTCTGTGTACTGTACATGACAGGCATATGTGCTTTAAAGGTTGTGGTGCACGGGTTGAGATAAACATGGAATAATAATCGCCAACCTGCACATAATTATCTTGCAAAATGCAATGGCACCGAAATAATGATTAACAATGGTATAAAGGATTTTGTGGATCGTCTACACCGCCATCCAGTCCATGGTGAGGATACCCCTATGACATCACTATGACGTTACAGGTCCGGTGTAGACGATCCACAAAATCCTTTTTACCATTGCTAGTAATTATTTCAGTGCCATTGCCTTTTGCAAGATAATAATGTGAAGGTTGGCGATTGTATTCCATGTTTATCTCAACCCATGCACCACCACCTTTAATGAACACTTATGTTTTGTCAATGTTTTATTATATTTTGATTGTACTATTAACCCCTTCTGTACCGGCGACGTCTTTTTCGTCATAATCCGGCAGTTATTAGACAATTTTATTCAGCTTAGTACGGACGTGTAGCATTTAAGAGGCTACAGATTTTATTAACTCTTTTAAGTACCACAGATCCTTCCTAATCTGCACAAAATCGACTAAATAAAGCTAGACTAAAATACAAAAGACGTCGCCGGTACAGAAGGGGTTAATAGTTTCTGTTTTGATTTTGTATATATCATGTGTACTAGTATTTTTATATCTCTTACTGTTTTCCTTCGCCAAGTCTTTTATTATCCCTGCCTTCGATGGGTTTTGTGCAGGTTGTTAAATTTGGCGTGTGTATTTGTCTCTAGCTGTACCCAAAATGAAATAGGAAATTGTTTTACAGCCCAAAAGGGTTTAAGATCTTTCCTGATACTTTCGATCTTTAATAGAGTGAACCAAGCAACTAGGGTGCATTTAAAGAGCGAATGTAGAAACTAGGGTCCATTTAAAGAGTGAACCAAGTAACTAGGGTGCGCTTAACGAGTGAATTCAGTTACTTGGGTGCATTTAAAGAGTGAACGAAGTAACTCGGGTGCATTTATAGAGTGAACGAAGATACTAGGGTGCATTTAATGCACCCTAGTTACTTCATTAACTCTTTTGATGTAGCCGAATTACTTTTTTTACTCTTTAAATTTACCCTAGTTACTTCGTTCACTCTTTTAATTCACTCAATATACCTCGTTATATTTTCAAGCGCGCTCTAGTTTCTTCGTTCACTCTTTAAATTCGCCTTAGTTACTTCATGTGATTCCTAAATTCACCCTAGTTATTTAATTCGATCTTCATATACACTCTAGTTATTTCATTCTTAAAAGGATATCATCATTCCTCTCTTTCAAATTATTGCAATTACAAATCATGAAAGACTTTGATGCGAGCCCTCACTCACATGCTTACGTGTAAATGTTTCGTGTTTTTAACTTACTGTAAATACATTTATCCAGATACAACCTTATCTGACCTAACGTAAATTAATCTAAAGGATCCTCTTTCCAAGATTTTTTGTTTGCACGTACACAAAAAACTGTCTCTTTATTATATTTGTTCACATGAATCTACAACTGCGACGAAAATTATACCCATGAACCTACCAACGCTTGTTCACACACACACCCGCGAGCACGCATACATTAGGATGTATCTAAAAATAATGTGAGTAGCTATAAAATACTTGGATAATATACTGTATGTTAACTACAAATTGTTGTAGGCTCATACACTCTCTTACTTTAAGATATAGTTAATAATAGTGTTCAGGTTGTTATTGTCTGGTACTTTATTAATCCCTTCACCACCATGACACCTTTTTACTTTTGATTCTGGTTATGATTAAATGGTGTTATGCAGTTTAAGAAAGACCCATGGTACTAAGAGGATTTATTGAGATAATATTTACCCATTTCAATCGTGTAGATAGATTACAAACTAAAGAAAATCGTCTGATGATAGCCAGAATATGAGGAGAATATCGTAATGGGAGTGAAGGGGTTAAGCCCCCAAAACACGATTATAACCTTGACATCTTAGCCAGGTAGACAAAATTGATTATAGTTACAAAGTCAATTGAGATAATACAGCGTGGAGAATCTTTCAAATTAATCCCCATCCTGCCAGCCTTTGTTAGGTACTTCATAATGGAGGAATTACTCTTGCTCTTTTTCGGGTAAGTTTTATCAGCAATTTTAGTCCACCAGATTTTTAATTAAGCTTTTGTTAGAATTCTGTCACCTATAATAATCTCCCTTTTAGTCACCGATGCCATTCCGATAGTCCCGAAATGTTGAAAGAAATTTGTTGTTGATCAAAAGTTGCTGGGAATTGCGTCTGTGTGCATCAACGTTTAAGCTTTTATCGTCAATTTTCAATAGCTAAATTGTTCGTCATCTGCACTGGTATCGCAAAATAAATTGAAGGTAGATTGTTTTAGTGAGCTGAATTGATATGCAACTTTAATTTGCATTCTGCCAGACCAAAATTGCCACTGAAAGTTGCAGGAAAAAGGGCTTATGTGATACCGTCTTGAGCTTCCTTCAATCGTTCCTTATTTCCGTCCCACATAAACACACTTGAAGGACTCATTTCCCGAGTATGACCTCAACCTTGAACGACATGCTGCAGTAGCAAATTGATGTCCGATATTTACGAGAGGGAAATCACACTGCACATTTTTCCACAGTATAAGTCTATATTTTACTCGGTGTTTTGGTTGGGAAGGGTAGATTATGTATCTACAGTATATATATAGTAATTTTATTTATTAGGTTTTATTTATTTGTTCAAGTTTACCGTAAGTCTCGGAAGTCAGAGAAGGCAATGTCATATTTTAATGTAAATTAATCTTAGATTAAACCTGCTTTGTAGTACTTGATTAGCTAGCATCTTTCAATTATCGGTTGGAGAGAGAGAGAGAGAGAGAGAGAGAGAGAGAGAGAGAGAGAGAGAGGAGAGAGAGAGAGAGAGAGAGTACAAAGGAGTACAAAGGAAATCAAGCAACAACAGATCTAGTGACCCTTCTAGGTTGCTTGTCCTCCAAAACACTGAGGATCAAGTGTCCAAACAGTGGTTTAGAGTGGGTAAGGGAACATTGGAAAGGGAAATACTGCCCTGGAACTAATGTCCGTGGCAGGATTAGGAAGTTAGTAGGGGACAGATGGGTTAGTAACTGAGGGGGGGATAAAATAAAGTTATTCATTTACAAACGCAGTCAGTCGCGGGTTTGATGCGAGATATTTGTCTAGGCGGAGTTTAAATGAATCAACGGTGATGCAGTCTATAACGTTTCGGGGAAGCCCATTCCACAAGTTGACAACTCGATTGAAGAAGAAATTCTTAGATTCGTGTGAGTTAAAAGATTTACCAATAATTTTGCAACCGTTTCCCCGCGTGTAATTAGATTGGTCGATAGTGAAGTACTTACTACAGTTCATATTGTCGATGCCTTTGATGATTTTGAACACTTGAATTAAGTCACCTCTTAATCTGCGCTGGGTTAAAGGAAATAGATTTAATTCTCTAAGACGCTCTTCGTATGGTTTGTTCTTTAGGCTAGGTATCATTTTGGTAACTCTACGTTGAACTCGTTCTAGCTTGTTTATATCTTTTTGGTAATAAGGGCACCAGGATTGAACGCAGTATTCCAGAAGAGGGCGGACTAATGAATTGTAAAGGGTTAGGATAACTTCTTTGGATTTATGCTCAAATGACCTGCCTATAAAGCCAATTATTTTGTTTGCCTTCTTAACAACTTCTGAACATTGTTGACTCGGTTTTAGGTTACTCGATATTGTTACTCCCAGATCGGTTTCTCTGTTTACATTCTTAAGCTGAGTGCCATTCATCGAATAGTTTGCTTTCTCATTTAGGTATCCGATATGTAGTACTTTACATTTATCCGCATTGAAACTCATTTGCCAAATTTGGGCCCAACATGACAATTTATCTAGATTGTGTTGCATATCGTCAACTTGTTCTTTTGAGAGTACGCTATTTGCAATTTTTGTATCGTCAGCAAATTTTGAGATTGTACAGGTGAGACCCTCATCTATGTCGTTGATGTAAATTAGAAAGAGAATTGGTCCTAGTACCGATCCCTGGGGTACCCCGCTACTTACATTGGTCCATTTTGATGCCTTACCGTTTATGACTACTCTTTGCTTTCTGTCGCTGAGCCAATTTTCTATCCATTTCAACACACCGTCTTGTATTCCATGCGCTTTTAGTTTTAGCAGTAAACGTTTGTGGGGAACTTTGTCAAAGGCCTTTTGAAAATCAAGGTATATAATATCTACAGCTTTACTCTCATCGTAGAGGTTGAGGATATCGTGGAAGAAGTCTAAGAGGTTTGTTAAACAGGAACGTTTTTTACGAAAGCCGTGTTGAGTATCTTTAAGTATGTTATTTTCCTCTAAGTGATTTACGAGTCTGTCTCGTATGACCGTTTCTAGCATTTTACATACAACTGAGGTTAAGCTAATTGGACGATAGTTACTGGGTAGGGATTTGCTGCCTTTTTTGAATATCGGTGTTACGTTGGCTAGCTTCCACTGATCGGGCATAGTTCCAGACTGCAAGGATTTATTGAATAGTAATGTCAGTGGTCAGAGAGAGAGAGAGAGAGAGAGAGAGAGAGAGAGAGAGAGAGATTGGTACTTAAAATCGTATAAGAAAAAGTGAAAATATTGTCGTATTTGAATTACAATGCATTGAGGTTATCATGCAAGCCATTAATGGATGTGGTAAAGATAAATATATAATGGAATATACTTATATTACGAATATAATATACTTATGCCGAACTGGATTGAACTGTTAAATAAATTTGAGGCAACTAGAAGAAATTATATTTGCTTGAATTCAAGGGAATGTGTCTATAATTAAGTGGATAGTGTGATAAAAACAGGCATATTACAGTGATTATGAAGTGCCTTATTTGAAAGAAGTGGAGGAAAATATAAATACAAAGGGAGAAATTGAATGAAAATTGATGCTTAAGTTAGATACAAGTAGCAACGAAAGTGAATGTGACTAAACTAAATTAACAGAAGTATACATTCACTACAGAAACTATATACCGTAAATGAGTATTAGTATTCTAATAAGAATGAAGTGTAAATTTAATTGAATATTTTGTACTGCATGTTCAATAGGACAGGCAGATTTTACGCCATTCTTTCTTTATTATAGCCTGGTAACTTGCAATATGCTAACCTTAGTCCTAAATATATGCAATTAACTTAACATGACTATAATACATGTTCATGTTCATCAAGAATGCAATAAGCGCTTCTCTAAATTAGAGAGAGAAGTGGAGGTATGAGGAGGGAATGAGGAAATATAAAGGTTGCAGAGTTAAGGGGGGTCACCTGTTTTTGTTCTGTCCTTTTCTATCTTTCTATGGCTTGTATCCATTTGGCCCCTTTCAGCCTACTGTTTTAAGACGTTTATCCCCATCCAGGTGTCAATTTTTTACTGGTGAGCGGTAGCGAGCCAGCATATTTTTTATTTTTGTTTGACAGCAGGCTAAATTTGTACATTTTTCGATAGAAAAATGTCTCCGACGAAGCCAGATTTCTTCATATAATGCTGGCTCGCTATCGCTCGCCAGGAAGAAATCAATACCTAGATGGGGATAAACGTCTTAAAATAGTTGGCTGAATCGGGCCGAATGGATACAAGCCAGAGAAAGAGAGAAAAGGACAGAAATCACAAAAAGCAGGTCACCCCCCTTAAGTGAGGTAAATAAGGAGGTACAAGGTAACATAGATAGAGGTAGAAAGAGAGAGAGAGAGAGAGAGAAAAGATAATACATATTTTAGAGGTGAGGGAGATATAAAAGGAGTTGCAAGGTAATGGAGAGAGAGAGAGAGAGAGAGAGAGAGAGAGAGAGAGAGAGAGAGAGAGAGACGAGGTGATATTATAAATATGGTGGGAGGGAGGGGGGGGGGGGGGGAGGGGAGTTTGTTAAAGGTCAACATAGTGTCAACATCAGAAAACAATACAATATTTTCTTGTTTTCTTGTCTGCTGGCTGGAGTGTCCGTGGACTGTCATTAATTCAGGCCTTGTTTAGTTCATATTTGGCTGCTTGCAATTGTCTAATATTATCGTCTACGTATTTTTTTTTCTGATTGCATGTTCTATTATATTTAGTTTGTTTATTTTGCTCTTGCCTTCTCTCAAATCTTGTATATTATTGGACTGATATTATGTATTGTTTAACTCATTTATTATTTCAGATTGTTTAGTTAACTGTTGAATGCTTCAGTGTTTGTTTAAGCATCGTTGTGGTAACAGTATCATAAATATAATTTCCCTACTGCTAAATAGATTTACATAGTGCATGCTCTAAGAAATTACTATATTTGCCAGATTGTGCTGATTTTCTTGTTGTGTCTCATTCATTTGGCATTCGAGTAAATTACCTAATAACTGACATACTGCATTAAACCTATGGACAAAATCAACTACTTTTGTAATATTAAATTATAAGTAACACCCCGTTCTTAACATTAATCATCAATTACAAACCCCAATGTACCTGAATAAACTAATGAAAGCATATGGTCCTCCCGGTATTCGAACTCGGTACTCAAGAGTCCAATATTTAGAAAACAAAATCTACCCACTGATCATGAATGGCCTATACCTAATTGTTAAAGTCCTCACAAGAAGAAGTTGTTTGGCCAGAGTCACCCACTGTATTTATCTTATTGTACACATGGATAGTTAGCTTTTATAGCCTGTGCTTCGGTGATATAAAATGGCTATATTACCCTTGAGTATTCCCAACCTGAATGCCAAATAGGACTCGTATCAGACACCGGTATTCATACACATTTTTGTTGATGATATCTATACCTGGAGTCGGACGTTTGTTGCATGACATATGAGACGAGGCTGACGTTTACAAGAGTTTCAGGCAACAACAACAACTGCAAACAATTACATCATTATTAACAACAACACCATAAACATCAACTTTAATTATATTGACAACTCAAGCAAAGACAACAACAGCAGCAGCATAACTCTCAAACATAAAAACAGCAACACATAGAGTAATCATGACAAGAGCCTAAGAACGTAAATAACAGCAACAGGGCCCATGATCTCCATTGTCTCTGACACTGGAAATGTATAATGTGGTTGTTAACACTATATTTTGAAATGAAACGAGGATGGTAGGCTATGAAGTCAAACGGGAGAGAGTATTAGAGCTGTGTCTGAAATGTATAAAGGGAAATTGTCATGGAGTCATAGAAGAGTGCAGGGAGAGGAGTAGTTAGTAAAATAGAAGAGGGATATATGAGAGAAACTGTGGAATACTATGTTCTTGGGAATTTTATGTAGGAAAGACACACATAAGATGATGCAGAAAATGGATCAAATTGGAATCTGAGTGGTAGATTTTGACTATTGTATACGTATAGGCTAAACATTTTCTCTAATTCAAAAGGTTAACAAATAACCGTGTTGATATCGTAAGCCTCTTTAAGGCGGTGGCAACTTAATATGTTATTCAAACTTATGCCAAACAATGTTTATTCAATATTATGATTATGTATGAAAGGTAGTTATAGGATACATGAAGTGTAGACGATGTACAGTAAGTTGTAGTGGAAGATGTTTTTAGGTAGCTAAAAAAGATAAATGAAGTGTAGAAGACATAGGCTAGGTTGTGGTGGGAGATGTTTTTAGGTAGCTATATAGGATAGATGATGTGTAGAGGATATACTGTAGGTTGTAATGGGATACGTTCTTAGGTAGCTATATAGGATAGATGGTATGTAGAGGATATAGGTTGTAATGGGAGATATCTTAGGTAGCTATAAAGGATATATGAAGTGTAGACGATATACTGTACAGTAGTTTGTAGTAAGATATGTTCTTAGGTAGCTATATGATAGATGAAGTGTAGAGGATATAGGTTGTAATGGGAGATATCTTAGGTAGCTATAAAGGATATATGAAGTGTAGACGATATACTGTACAGTAGTTTGTAGTAAGATATGTTCTTAGGTAGCTATATGATAGATGAAGTGTAGAGGATATAGGTTGTAATGGGAGATATCTTAGGTAGCTATAAAGGATATATGAAGTGTAGACGATATACTGTACAGTAGTTTGTAGTAAGATATGTTCTTAGGTAGCTATATGATAGATGAAGTGTAGAGGATATAGGTTGTAGTGGGATATCTTAGGTAGCTATAAAGGATATATGTAGACGATATACTGTACAGTAGTTTGTAGTAAGATATGTTCTTAGGTAGCTATATGATAGATGAAGTGTAGAGGATATAGGTTGTAGTGGGATATATTTTTAGTGTAGGGAAGAACTAGTAGGGAAGAAGGGGTTAGCCTCGCGTGGGCCAATAGGCCTTTTGCAGATTTTCATTGTCATTATGTTTTTAAGGGGAGATCTCCACTTGAGGGATTTTTTTCTTGACCCCTTTCTCCCTCATGTTTAGCCCCATTGCTTTTGATATTATAAAACGTTTGCCCCATTAGTTTAGCGATTTTAAGAACTTTCACCCCATATTAAGACCTTTCCTGCCATTCAGGTGTCAATTTTATCCTGGCGAGCGATAGCGAGCCTGTAATTTAAGAGGAATCGGCCTTCGGCCGGGACATTTTTCTACCGAAAAATGTACATATTTATCTTGAAAGGGAATCAAGGGGGTGTAATTTTAAGCTTGATGGAGGTCTAGGGAACAAACTAAATATCTCCCCTTAAAGGTGTGGGTGCATGGGTTGAGATAAACATGGAATGATAATCGCCAACCTGCAAATAATTATCTTGAAAAATGCAATGGCACCGACATAATTATTTACAAGGGTATAACGGATTTTGTGGATCGTCTAAACCAGACCTGTGACGTCATAGTGACGTCACACCAGTATCCTCATCGTGGACTGGATGGTGGACTTACACTCCTATGTCGTCACAGGTCCGGTTTAGACGATCCACAAAATCCGTTATACCATTGTTAATAATTATTTCGGTGCCATTGCATTTTGCAAGATAATTATGTGTAGGCTGGCGATTATTATTCCATGTTTATCTCAACCCATGCACCCCCACCTTTAAGATAAATTACAAGACTGGAAAAATATATAAAATTGAGAGTATAATAATATTATGAGGAACATGAATGAGAGGAAGAAGAAGATATGCGTGGACAGGTTAAAATATTTAAGGTGTGGTGGCGGTATATTTAAAGTAAATGGGAGGTTTACAGAGGAATACAAAGGAAGACAAGCAACAACAGACCTAATGGTCCTTACTAGGCTAGTTGTTAAGACAAAAAATTGCCACAACAATCACCTGGATGGCATAATACATTTTTAGCTATATTGTGTTATATTATAATTTATTTTTCATCCAATACATCAAACCCCCGCACATTGCGCTGACCAAGAAAGACAACCTGTGGTTCCCCCAATAAACATAACTGAACTGAGAGGGAGGACTAGGGGAAGCAAAGGGAGAACTATGGCACAAAACGGAATAACAGTGGGTATTAGAAGACGGCAATACGAAAACACAGTTAAAAGATAAGCATTTTAAGAATATTAATTAGAAAAGGAAGAGGAGGATCAGAAAAGGATTACTTTAGGAGGGGGACAAGGAAGTAGAATAAGACAAGTGAACATAAGAAAACAAATGGGTAAAGGTATATAATATTTGAGTAGCAAGATTAGTAGCCATGAACAAAAATGAAGGACTAAAGAAGGAGAAGGTAAAAGAAGAGACAGACCGGGGAATAAGAGTAGACTAAAGGTAACATAAGGACAAATTTGAGCAGAAAGGAAATAGAGGAGGTGGAGCAAGAAGAATAGGAGGAGGACTAGAGAAGGAGGAGCTAGGGCATGTAAGATTGAAGAAGAATAAGACTGGAGGGTAAGAGAGGAGGACGAGGAGGTAAGGGAGCCGTGGAGGAGAGGGAGAGGGAGGGGGAGGAAAGTTGCTAGACACAAAATCAGCGGTGATAAAGTCCCGAGAGATGCAGTAAATCGGCGCGATAGGATCAGGGGGCGAGGCGGGCCGGCCGTAAGGGTAAAACACACCGTCTGGCAAGCAAATGACTGCACTCTGGCCGGAGGGAGGGGTGGGTAGGGGGAGAGTCGGTAGTAGGTGGGGGTGTTTAAGAAGAGAGGGAAGGGTAAGTGTTGCTGGGTGGGGGGATGTTTGGGGGGGGGGGGGGGGGGCGTTTGAGTGAGGGAATTTGAGGGGAGAAGTATAGTGGACTGGGAGGGGAGGATTGTTGAGAGCTAGAACATTTAAGATGAGATTGAGAGTGGATTGAGGAGTTGAAGAGAGAATTGAGAGAAGGTGTAGTAGTGAATAGAAGGAGAGAGTGAGGCGGGGGTTGTTTGAGTGAAAGGGAATTAGGGGATCAGGGGGGTGAAAAGGGGAAGTGAGGGAGGAACATTTGGGAATAGAATGAGAGGTGGAATGGGGTAGGCAGCACATGAGGGATAAGAAGGAATTGGGGTGTGTGAAGGTAACAAGGGGAGTAGGGAGGGTTGGGATATGGGTTGCAAATGAGATAGAGAGATGAGAGGTAGCGGTGGGTAGAAGGTTAAATGGGAAGGAATTTATGATAAGAGGGAGAGGGAGAGACAAGGCAAACTGGTAAAGAAGGTGAGAGTATGGTAGATGATGTGGGTGAGAGGTATGGAAAAGAGGGAGAATGAAGAGGAGTGAAAAAGGTTAGAACAGTAGTTTTAACCCCTTCAATTCAATTTGTTTTTCTGACTAAAATTGATTTATTTTAAATTTAGCTCAGAAAGGACCTCTATAAATCAAACAGGTTAACATGGGAAGTGAATATCGCTACCCTTCCCATATTGAAATAAGAAAAGGGTCAACATAATCCTATCCCACTGTTTAGCAATGTCCTAATTAATGTGGGTAAAATTAGTATGGAACTGTGGGAGAAATTGTAAGAATAAATGAACTAGAGAAAGGTTGAATGGTGCATTAGGTTGGATGGGAAAAGGGAATGGGAGGTAGAAGAGAAATGAAGGATAGGTAGACTTTATTGATTATGGCGAGTGTAGACATCCTGACCCATACCCTCTTAACTAAACAGACACTCAATCAAGCTGATATTTCTACCATTTGGAAAGGTTTAAACAGTAGTGAATAGGTGTGCAAATTTACAGCCCATTCGTTCCAGCCCTTGTTAAGTAACAAAAGGATAGGGTCACAATTTCTAGACTCGTCATAAGAAAAAGATTATGACACAAACTATTTTCAAATTAAAGGACTAAGACAATTTGTTATATTAATTTACGAATTCTAATTAATTCAGGTAGACTCCTTTAGGATACATAACTCTTATAGCTCACTACGAGTTTTATAAACCAATATACTAATGCACAAAATGTATCATTACTTGATCAGGCAATCTCAATTATGTCATCATTGGGGATACTTAATGAAGAGTTACAGGCTTTGTTAATTGGCCATTAAACTAATGTATGTGAAGAATGGTTGTGGCATCAACAGAGAAGGTTTGCCTGCGAGTTACCTTGGCAGACTTGTTGTATAGAATATATAATTATATAAATATACTTGCGGTGTTGCTTCAAATCTATAAATTAACAGTTGTGGTGAAATCTGGCGTGAGTAGTAGTTTTAACGGGATTTAAACAGGTAAAACAATGTTGGAGTTGATAAGAGATGGGCTGTGGCTGTACTGTAGGTGTTATACAAGGCTTATGTGGAGAGGATAATTAAGATATCTTGTGGTGCTTTGGCTATCGCATTCGGCTTATAAAATACCTCGCGGAAGTGTAGTCCTTTCACACTTGATGCCTCTGTTAGCCAAACAGAAAATTAACACCTTGTGTAATTGAACCTACGTAAAGTCACACATGGGGCACATTCATTTTTGGGTTTGTATTACTTCTGAATGCATATGTAATATGCATTTGTATATAAAGATATTGTGGAAAATGTTCCATTGCAAAAATTAAGAAATGTAATGAGGATTGTGAGAGAGGGAGGGGCGAGTTGGTGAGTTGAATTACGTGTGAGGTTAAGTTATTATGTGTGTGGCACATTTCAGCCACATAATTTCCATTTAATATTTGTTATTTTGATAAGAGTTTACCTTTTGTTTGATAAACAAACTCCTAATGTTATGAATGTGAATATATACACTGAATAGAAGCCAAATACCAACAACAGAAAATATAAGGGGTCAGTGGGAAAAATAATAAAGGATGAACACAAAGAGAAGTACAAGACGATAGGCAACACGAAGAGAGAGCAATGGCCACTCTCCAGCCAAAGCTAAATAAGGCCAGCAGAAGAAGATGGGAAAACGTAATTAAAGGAGAGGCGAGGACGGAGATGAGAGGAAGGAGAGATAATGACGGTAATCAGAGAGAGAGAGAGAGAGAAGGAGGAGGAGAAGGGGGGAGGGGCTTTTGTTATGAGTGCTGAGAGGTAACAAGTGTATAAAGATATATTTGAGTTCAATTTAAATAAACTCACATGTGAGAGAGAGAGAGAGTGAGAGTACAAAGAAAGTCAAGCAACAACAGGTCTAGCGACCCCTCGAGTTTGCTTGCCCTTTAAATCACTGTTATTAAATGTGTCCAACAGTGCTTTAAAGAGGGTATGGGATACTTGTAAAGAGAAGTACAGCCCTAAGACTAATGTCCTTAGAAGGGTTAGGATATGTTAGTGGGGAACAATTTGGGTTAATAACATAACACTGCTATAAGTGATCCTTCATGCATCTGAGGAAATGTGAGCAACATTTTCGTAACACCTACAGTACACCCACAACCCATCTCTTTATCAACTCCAACATTGTTTTACCTGATTAATTTCCTTTTAAACTACTAATCACGCCAGATATCACCACAACTGTTAATTTATAGATTGAAGCTAGACCGCAAGTATATTTATATAATTATAAGTTCTATATATAGGATAGCGACCTCAATAATATACAGTATATACCAGGGGTCAGTCCCCCCCCCCCCCCTCTCCCCTCTTCTCCTTTGGGGACTCCGAGGCCGGTCGTTTTACGTACGTCATTAATTGTTTAGAATTATGCGAAGATAATATAGTATGTTAGGTGTTTGTGATATAATGTATTGATAGGGAGAGAAGATGTTTTGGAGGGCTGAATGTGGTTGCCCTCAGTATTGGTAAGGCACGGAAAGGATCAGAAAGGGAGGCCAAGTGGTGAAACAGAAGTTCCAGCTGTCCTTATCATCCACCTGTAATACTCCCTGGGAGTACCGCTGTTTGGCTGGTGCCTTTGGTGCCTACAGCCTCCTCCTGCTATCATTGTCACACCTTGTCTACATAGCTTCTTCTTCTCTCACTTGTTCGTTTGGTCCTTCTTTCCCCCCCCCCCTCCTCCCTTCTCCATTTCCCTCCACTCCTCCTCCTCCTTCTTCTTTTTTGAAGGACTTTGCTGGTGTTTGTGTTGCTGCGGAGAACTGGTACACCATCTCAATATTTTACTGCTGCCATTCTCAGCCCCTTCTACATAACTTCTTATTCTTCTCTCCCCCTCTGTTATTCCTCCTCCTTTCTACACTCTATTCCCCGCCTTTGGTTATGTATCCTTTTTCACTATTCATCAATCAATAACCCTTCTTCTTAGTACTGTTCATCATTCAACCCCCAGTTCGTCTTCCTCTTACTATCCTAACTATCAATCCCGTCTCCGCCATCATTTGTTTACATTCCACCCTCTTGCTATTCTCAATAATTGTTACATTTTGAACCACTAATCCTATTTCTCTTACAGTTCATCCTTCATCTCTCCTTCCATTCTTCTTCATTATCTAATCCTTCTTCTACTACAGTCCATCCTATTGCTATCCTGAATCTCTGTATTATTTTCAGTGGTAGTACATATTTCGTTCTATCTATTTATCGTTAACTTTGTCTATCCTACCTCTCTGCTTTCCTCTCTTGTGTTCTCTTCTCCCCATGCTCCCTTATTTACTTACCTGTCTCTTATGCCAACTTTCTTCTTCCTGTAATCGACCACCTATTGGTAATTTTTCTTTTCACTCTTCTTCAACCACTAATCCTTCTTTCTACAGTCATTATTATACATCCTTACTTTTAAATTTGTTTTCTCAATAACCCTTCTGCCATTAATTATTCATCATTTTAATTCGTCCTCCAACTTATATTACTTACATCCTTTACATTTGTCTTCCAACTTACATTACTTACACCCTTTACATTCGTCCTCCAACTTACATTACTTACACCCTTTTCATTAGTCATCCAACTGATATTACTTACATTCTTTCCATTCGTCTTCCTACTTATATTACTTAGACCCTTTCCATTCGTCTTTCAACATATATTACTTACACCCTTTACATTTGTCTTCCAACATATATTACTTACACCCTTTCCATTCGTCTTTCAACATATATTACTTACACCCTTTACATTTGTCTTCCAACATATATTACTTACACCCTTTCCATTCGTCTTTCAACTTATATTACTTACACCCTTTCCATTCGTCTTTCAACTTATATTACTTACACCCTTTCCATTCGTCTTTCAACTTATATTACTTACACCCTTTCCATTCTTCTTCCAACATATATTACTTACACCCTTTCCATTCGTCTTCCAACATATATTACTTACACCCTTTCCATTCGTCTTCCAACATATATTACTTACACCCTTTCCATTCGTCTTCCAACATATATTACTTACACCCTTTCCATTCGTCTTCCAACATATATTACTTACAGCCTTTACATTTGTCTTCCAACTTATATTACTTACACCCTTTCCATTCGTCTTCCAACATATATTACTTACAGCCTTTACATTTGTCTTCCAATTTATATTACTTACAACCTTTCCATTCGTCTTCCAACATATATTACTTACACCCTTTCCATTCGTCCTCCAACTTAGGCTATATTACTTACACCCTTTCCATTCGTCCTCCAACTTATATTACTTACACCCTTTCCATTCGTCCTCCAACTTATATTACTTACACCCTTTCCATTCGTCCTCCAACTTATATTACTTACAACCCTTTCCATTCGTCTTCCAACTTATATTACTTACACCCTTTCCATTCGTCCTCCAACTTATATTACTTACACCCTTTCCATTCGTCCTCCAACTTATATTACTTACACCCTTTCCATTCGTCTTCCAACTTATATTACTTACACCCTTTCCATTCGTCCTCCAACTTATATTACTTACACCCTTTCCATTCGTCCTCCAACTTATATTACTTACACCCTTTCCATTCGTCCTCCAACTTATATTACTTACATCCTTTACATTTGTCTTCTAACTTATATTATTTACATCCTTTCCATTCGTCTTTCAACTTATATTACTTACATCCTATACACTCGTCTTCCAACTTCTCCTCTTTCTTCTTCGCACAGTCTGTCCTTTTACCATCGATTATATATCCTTCATTTCATTTTCCTTCCACCCCTAATACATCTCCTCCAGTCCCCCCTCCTGGTATCCTGACCCTATCAATCCTTTCCCCGCCCCATCTTCCCTTGGCCTCATAATTATATTGCCCAGTCTGCTGCACGAATCCTTTGCCTACCAATTCTTTATGCTTCTCATCTTCAGTATACTACTTTCATAAACCGCCCCTTCATCATTATAACCTTCTCTAGCGGGTCTGTCTTCGATGTTATCTTGCCTTAAGTTCTGTTATTGCAGTTGTTCATCTTCTCTCTTGCCTATAATTTTCTCTATGTTTACCTACTTTGAAATAAAGCTTACAATGGTAGAAACATTTTGTATTTTTGTTTTTATTTATTAGTACAGAATATACTTTTCTCTTTATTATCCTACTCTGAAGTAAGTAAGCTTACAATGGTAGACAAATGTTGTAGTTGTTTAAATTGATTAGTAATTACATCAATTTGATATCCACCATTATGTACTCTCCTTTCTTTCCTTAGCACACCTTTCCCCTCCCTTCGTTGTCCACTATATATAATCCATCCCATCATGTATTCACGTTCTACTCTACCTCTTCTATTCGGTTTAAACTTAGAACAAATAGCACAAATCAAACAATATAACCTGATTACTTGTAGCGGAATACGGAATTCCTATACGGTTGGTCGGTAGAACTACCTTTGTGATTCTGATTTTACCAAGATTTACCCCGTGTAAAGGGTAGATGTAGGGTATTACCCTCCTTCCTCCACTACTTAACCTCTTCAGAATTATGACACGGGTTAACAGTTTATTCTGGCTATCATTGTGCTATAGTATTCAGTTTACGAAGGACCTCAAGTAATTTAAGGGGTACGCTTGGGCTCAATTAACCCTCCGTCTCCTACAGATACTTACAAAACTTGATAAAATCGTTTAATAACAACCCAAATAAATTAAAATGCGTCCTGGAATACTGAAAAGGTTAACACTCATCACATATCCACATATCTCCACCGACCAATTCCTCTATTCCCTCCACTTCCCCCTCCGTACATTCCATCGTCCCTCCACTTCCTCATGCTTTCACTCACCCCTTCCTTCCATTTTCATCTCACCCTCATTCCACTTCTCCCCGTCTTTCACCTCCCCCTTCTCCTCCATATAAACCTCCACTTCAACCCGTCCACTCCTCCTCCTCCCTCCTTCCACAGTATTCCTCTACCCCTTCCGCCTTCTCTTCACTTCTTTCCACCTCCCCTCCTCTCCATTTTCTTCGCACTTCCCGCACTTTTCAACTCTCTATCCTCTGCATCATAATCTCTAATTTCCCTCTCCTCTTCCTCCTCCATATATACCTCAAACCTTCCTTCTTCCATCTCTTCCTCCCTCCTCCTCCTCTTCATCCTCTTCCCACATCCCCTCATCCACTTCCCCCTTCTCTTCCTCCAAACATACCTCCCCTCCAACCCGTTCACTCCTCCACCTCCTCCATCCCATCACAACATTCCTCCACCCCTCCTTCCCTCCCCCTCTACCTCCCACCCTAGTTATTACCGGCGATGGACGATGTTCCAATGTTTTCCTCTTTTTAATGTTTACGTAAGTCCCTCTTCGATGCTCGTCCGTTTTCTTCACCCCCTGCACCCCACTTTAATTGTACACTATCCCGTTTTCTTTCCCCTTACTGGTTTATTAGTTGTTGTTATTTGTTGCCGCGGGTTTATTTGTGAGTGAAGTTGTATTTGTTGTATACAGTTGTAGTCAAAAGTCAGTGCTTCACCCGCAACGCCTTAGGTATGCAATATCCTGTTTTCCAATTACTGATGTAAGCATTTGCTATAATTTGTGGACGCAGTTTTATTTGCCCTATAGACGGTGTAAAAAATAATGTTCTTCACTCCTGGCATCTATCTTTAATTTCGCACTATCCCCCCCACCCCCTCTCTCTCTCTCTCTCTCTCTCTATCTCTCTCTCTCTCTCTCTCTCTCTCCTTTTGTTCCTGTTACTGGTTCTTTTTTTGTTATTGCATGGTAATTGTTGCCGTTGTTTATATTTGTGGTCGGGGTTGTATTTCCTTTACAGTCATCGTCATGGTACACTCGGATGCCTAGGAATTCGTGGACTCTATGTTTTTATTTTTGCAATTATGACTATCTGGATTTATATTTGCATAGCACTTGCTTTTCAATATATAGTATCTATAGTTATGTCGGTAATGTATTTTAAATTATATTTATAAATTCGCTTCCAGAAATATGCTTCCATAATTGGAAATACATGTAGGTGCAGTCCACGAATATTTATGAGTGAGCTAGAGACTATGGCATCCGAGTGTGCATCCAAATTAACCCTTTCAGTGTTAGGACGCTTCCCTTCATATTACTCTGGCTAACATTAGACGTTCTTACTAAGCGTTGTAAGGTTCTCTAGGATTTAATGGGGTGAAGTATGTAGGTATCAATTATGGGGGGAGGGGGGCACTTGTTACAGGCAGCTTTGCTTTTGTCTCCTTCATAAACATAGGAAGACTAAAATCGTATTTCTATATAAAAAGGGACAATAAAGTGGGAATTATGAAAGTGGTACACACATTTTGAACCCGACTGTACAGTTTACTCGTCGGAGTTGGTGTGTTTCAGTTCCCGGTATATTTATGACTGTGGTGTGTTGGTGGGCGGGTACACCACTGGCGGCTGTGTTCTTCACCGCAACCCCTGAGGTGGTTTAGCACGTACTTCTACATTATCATTAGACGATTTTATGCAGTTTGGGAAGGTTCTCTAGCAATCAAAGGGGTACAAACTATCTTAATTAACTCTCTGGCTCCCACAAGTTCTTCCTAAGCTTAATAAACTAGTCTACTAATAGCCAGAATAAGCTGTCAAAACGTGTCATAATTCTTGAGGGGTTAACAGGAGGGAATCCTTATGCATCATTGATGGATTTGATTAGTTGGGCAAATGGTAAACCTTTACAGGCTAGGTGATATCAAGTTTTGACAGAATTTACAGAAAAGGTTGCATATTAAATGTATTTATGTATTTACTCAAACTTTCTGTTTGTGATTCCACTGCCAATACACAGTACTTAATGATTATGTTGCTCATGTAATGATTTTATAACGAAATTGTAGATCTATTGAGTACTCTACTGTTTTATACAATTTGCACAAGAACGTTGACCTAACTTAACTTTAGAGTAAGATGTGGTGGGTATGAACTGGATCTGCCATGTATGGAGGGAAAGTCAATATTTGTTTAGGTTGGTAGTGCGTGGAAATGTAATCTAAAACTTTTAACACACTATGCTATATTAATTAATTAAATATATCCTAATACGACATATGTATTCTTAAGATAATATAACACCTTGTTAAGAGACATTTTATATGTATTGTCTATTTTTAGTAACATTTCACATTATCTGTTGCATGTGATATTTTATACCACTTTACATAATGGTCATTAAATGGCGTATTACGATGTTGGCTAGTTTCCCTTACAGACCGATTTTTTTTCTGTTAAATTTTGTAAAATTGAGAGAGTTTGATTTCTATGCAGGCAGTGTTAATCCGTTAGTATCGTAAAGTGTAGGACGTACAAAATGTAGAGTGAAGAGTATTGAACATAACCTGGGTGTAATTTTCAGTATAGGCTATAGGGCATACATTGTGTAGGTTGAAAAGCATCGTTCATAGGCATTGTACTAATCTTATGCAGTTTGGATTGTACATAATTGAGCATGGAGAGTGTTGGGCAAGAATTTAAGGACAAGCATTATTGATTGAAAGTATGTATCATTAACAGTGTATCTGATGAATTTGTAAGGCATATACAGTGCTATAAACATTGGACATGGATAGTGTGCGTGTGGTACAGAGCCTTCAACGTCTTTAGTGGAAAGTATTGGGCTTCAATACAGTGTATAATTATAGTATGTCATGAAGGGTATTAGATGAAAGATATATCGCATGGATAATTGGTTAGCTGAAAGGCATCGGGCATATATATAATAAGGTGAAAGGTTATGGTCATTTATAGCATTAGGTAAAAGTGTATAGGGTATAACTAGAGTATGTTAGGCATTGAAAGTATAATATAGAAAGTCTTGCATAAGCTGAGAGGTATTTGATATAGACATCCTGTGTACGGTGTAATCTGTTGTGCATAGAGTGTAGAAGCTAGTGGACAATGTATGTAATGTAGAGCGAAGGGCATTGGGCATAGATAGAGTTTATATGGCATAGAGGGTATAGGTGGAAGTATTGGGCATAAATAGCATAATATAACACGTATTGGGCATAGTTAGCATAATTTGAAAGTTGATAGACATGAACAGTTTAGGGCAAAATATATTGTGTAGAAATAGAGTATGTAAAGAAAATGAGTCATAAGTGAAAGACATTGGGCCTAAATAGCTTAATGAGAAAAATTATAAGGCATATGTCTAGATCGTATAGTGCATACAAGGTATAAGCTTATAGACATGTGGTATATACTTATATGAGAGGCATTGGGCATAGATAGATGTTGTAGGGTGAAAGGTATTGGGCATGATAGCATAATGTGAAAGTGTAGGGGGCATAGAGGGAGGGAGGGAGGGAGGGAGGGCGGACAATAGGCCAAGGGGGCGAGTTTTTGCTATAGGTAATGATTTGGGTGTTTGGTGGAGTATGGGAAGTAGGGAAAGATGGATGATGCTGGGCTGAGAGAGAGAGAGAGAGAGAGAGAGAGAGAGAGAGAGAGAGAGAGAGAGAGAGAGAGAGAGAGAGAGAGAGAGAGAGAGAGAGAGAACGAGAGAGAGAGAGAGAGAGAGAGAGAGAGAGAGAGAGAGAGAGAGAGAGAGAGAGAGAGAGAGAGAGAGAGAGAGACGAAGGTAAATAATAGGAGCAAGTATAATGTGAGTAACTGAGCAACTCGGTAAGAGAAGCGATTGAGGGACTTTACAGTTAAGAAAAACCTGAAGTTGATAATTATACAGCAATAGATAGAAGGATTTTTGAAGTGTAATTACTTGATAATAGCTCCAAGTTTGACATAAAATGCCTAGAAAGCAACAAGTATAAATTATTGTGCAATAAATCTGATATAAAATTATATATATACCTAGAAAGCAGCAAGTACGTAGTTATATATTAGGATACAGTTTATTAAAAATGTATGTAACCAACTGGCAATACAAAAAAGACATCACAGTCCCCTCATTAATCATATAGCTAATTTTGCAAATTATAAAGGTAAAGCTATTGGCAATGTTTAATGTTCAGTCTTTACATGGTTTATACGGTAGTCTATACCAGTTGTCAGCAACCCTAAACACTAGAAGAACCATTACAAAAAATATATATACAGTATATAATAATAATAATTTAAATTATGTACTGTCGGAGCCACAATGCAAAATCTCCAAACTAATAGAGTGAAACTGGAAGAATACCCCCCCCCCCCAAAAAACAAAAAACAAAAACGCCACGCTCCAGATAGGGTTAACCCCTCATCCACCAGCACATATTACTCATACCTGTGGTTGACAATTAATTCCCAGCGAGACTATAACCTGGTTCTTCAAGTAATAACTAAGGTTGCTTCCTTTATATCCGCTCATGGCCGAGTGGTTACGGTGCCCAACTCTCCTAAATATACCTGGAGTGAGTGGGTTTGAATCCTGGTCAGGATACCTCTCTCCCAACCATATAATTAGTTATTGAAGGATATTTATTTTAATAGAATATATAAATATAACAATTCCGATGAAGTAAACCACAGCATTAGGAAGATAAACGAGGTATACTCCAACAACACCCTTAATCTCTCAACCAGCAACAAATATGACCCCTCTCTCGTTTGTGGTCAATATTGCCCGTGACCTTTGTTGACCCGGGGCTGACTGGGCGGGTCACGACTATGAGGTGTAAGGCTGACCTGTTCTTTAGGAGGCCGTAAATGTTACAAGGTTACCTGTCTATTGGCGGTAGTTAACCCCTTCAGTACCGTGGCGGTTCTCCCTCATGCTTAGCCCCTTTAGTTTTCAGATATTAAGACGTTCAGCCCATTAGTTTATCGATTTTAGACCTTTCGCCCCATTTCTTTGTCAATATTAAGACCTTTCGTGCTTTTTAGGTGTCGATTTTTTCCTGTAATTTTGGAAAAACGAAAAAATTACAAATTAATCTAGAAGAATGCTCTAATGGGTGTTTTTTTGTATTTAAGTTTGATGAAGGTCTAGCGAGGAAACTTTAAAAAAAAAAAAAAAAATATATATATATATACCGGTATATATATATAAATAAGTAGACCCAACAAAATAACCACTGTCCCTTTAATGGGATTCTTGTTTGCATTAGACGATTTGGTTCAGGTTGGGAAGGACCTCTAAAATATATAAATCAACCCCTTTTCTCAGCGGTTATTCCTAAGTTACATACGAAATGTCTTGATGTATTGCAAGGGTTAATGCCATTTGGACAAAAATAACATAAAAATAACTGAATCTGGAAATAGCTTACTGGTCCATTTGTGGTGTATCCATTTCCTGCTCCTGTAACCCCTTCAACACGATGACACCTTGTTACCATATATTTTTGCTGAAGTTCGACGATTGTACCGGTATGCAGTTTAAGAAGGACCTATTGAGATAGTCTTTACCCCTTTGTGTCCTAGAGGTTGATTATATGCTAAAGAAAATCGTCTAATGGTAACCAGAATTAGATACAAATTACGTCATCTGGCTGAAAGGGTTAACTAACCTTGAATCCCTTCCTCCTCACTGCTGAATATCATAGTTAACCTAGAAACTCCCACCTTACTTTATCCTATTGCTAATCTAGAATATTTCCCACTTTACCTGATCTTTAACGTAAACTCATACCCCTCCCTACATTTAGGGGGAGATAGCTTCTTTTTCTCCCTCGTGTTTAGTCCCATTAGCTTTGAAATTTTAAGACGTTCGTTCCATTAGTTGGGCGATTTTATGACCTTTCGCCCCATATCTTTGTAAATATAGCCTATAGACCTTTCGTGCCATTTCGGTGTCGATTTTTTCTTGGCGAGCGATAGCGAGCCTGTAATTCTAGGAGGAACCGGGCATGGGCGGGACATTTTTCTACCGAAAAATTTACAAATTTATCTTGAAGGGGGTCTAGGGGGTGTTTTCTTAAGTTTGATGGAGGATTAGCAAGGTTACTATATAATTAAAAATTATATATATGAATAGACCAAAACAATAACCATTATGCCCTTATGGTGGGTTCACACATTCACGTATATTGCTCCCGTCCGGCGTATCGCAAAGACGCGAGTAGTTTCTGCCGTTGAACGCCCGTTCTTCCACGTCTATTGCACTTCCCGACAGACGTAGCGTAATGGGGCCAGTGTTACGTCAGACGTAATGGAGTCGTATTGAACTACGTACGTGTTTGCGACGTGCGTAGGCATAGCCCCGTTCGACCTCATGGGCTGCCCGATTTGCGGGAACACAGGCCACGCCCATGCCACGCCCCCACAAGACCGGCGTAGCTGAGGCCGCACGTCTTGGGATTTGTTAGGTCGTACCTGGACCGGTTCCGGCCAATCGTAGGCACACCCCGTCTGACCAAACACAGACAAAGACAGTCTTTGTCAACCACGTCTGTCGGGGTTGCTATCTGGGAAGTACAAAAGGGCATGAATGGCCACACCTTTCCCATTCCCACTCATTCCTCTGCACCATGAACAACATCACGGAATTCATCCTGGAGGAGTTCAAATTTGTGAACTCCTTAATCAAACCGGAGATTAGGCATAACACGCGGCTCATACAATGCATCATTACCTACATAGAAGTCTTAAAACTACTTGCAATAGCAAACTCCATCCATCAAGAGGAACAAGAGAAGAAGAAGGAAAGGACCAAGAGGACAGTGTGGGTGTGGCCATATCTACAACGGAGGCCTGAACATGGCCATTATGAGAACCTCATGCAAGAGTTGGCCAGAGAATGTCCACTACTGTACAAGAACTTCACCCGGGTAGACACACAACTATTTGATGAGATTGTGGAACGTGTCACCCCCATCATTCAGAGGAAACCTACGTTCTGGCGAAAACCCATTCCTCCTGGGCCATTCCTTCCTGGTGGCCATCACCCTACGTTTCCTCGCTACGGGTGATTCCTATAAGAGCCTGCAACACAACTTTCGTGTTGCCCACAACACCATCAGCCAAATTGTTCCAGACACATGCCAGGCCATCATCTCTGTCTACGGAGATCAGGATCTCAAAACGCCACAATCGCCTGATGAATGGAAGGAGGTTGCCAGCGGCTTTGAGGAACGATGGAACCTGCCGCATTGTGTAGGAGCCATTGATGGCAAACACATACGGATCCGCAACCCTTCCTTTGGTGGCACATATTACTTCAACTACAAGAAGTTTTTTTCCATTGTCCTATTGGCAATTGTTGACTCCAACTACAAATTCATCTACGTCGACGTTGGGACCATAGGATCAGAGTCTGATGGTGGTGGCTTTGCACACACCCCTCTGTCTAAGTTGCTTGAAACACAGACTGCCAAACTGCCCCCCCCCACCCCGAGGTCATCTCTACCGATCACACTGGACCACCCACGGACTACTTCTTAGTAGGGGATGATGCATTCCCTCTGCGCCCCTACACGATGAAGCCCTACCCCCAACGATTCCTCTCGAAATCTGAACGGATCTACAACTACAGACTCAGCAGGGGCCGCCGGGTGGTAGAGAACGCCTTTGGCATTCTTGCTAACCGCTTCCGGGTTTTGCACACTCCAATATCTATGAAACCTGAGCGTGCAGAGGTTGTTGTGTTGGCCTCATGCATTCTGCACAACATCCTACGAGGACAAAACCCACCCCGAGCAGAGGTAGATCAAGAGGACCCAGACACCCACGAACTCATACCTGGCCTCTGGAGGACTGACCCACCTGTAGGAAGGAACCTATCCCCTGTGGCCCGCAACACTGCAACCAGGCTTGCCAAGGAGCAACGGTACTACCTCAAGACATACTTCTCTTCCCCTCAAGGATCTGTGGGTTGGCAGGATGACCGTATTTAGGTGAGTGAGGTTTTCCCCTGTTTAATTTTTATTTTGCTGTATATTTCAGTTTCATCTTAAAGTTTTGTTATAGAGTTTTTGCCAGTTTAGTAAGTATTGTAGTTTTATAAGTTACTTTTGATGTTTTGTTAAGTTTGTAGGTTCTTCCATATATTTTTTATTGTATATTTTTAAATTTCCTTTAAGTACTTTAATTGTTCCCTGCTTAATTTATTTTTCATCTTTTAGTGTTATATTTCAATCACATTGTTAATTGTTTAAATGTTTCATTTGTTTTGTACTGTTTATTTTTTTTTATTTTTCATGATTTTTCATATTTATTATTAACCATATTATCAGTATTTTTTTTTCAATTATTAATTTCTTTTTTATTACTTTCAGGATATATTTCATTTGTCATCTTATTAATAAATACTTTAGCTACAAAATTGGAATTATAAACACACACGTCATCACAAATTATTTTGTTTATTTTTAATACATCTTTCATTATCTAAAAAATATATCATAAAATTATTACATCTTTGGGGTCTCCAGGCTGGGTTGTTTCTTGGGGGTCTCCAGGGTCTGTTGGGGATCAATGTTTGGTGCCGGCGTAGCTGGGTTCGAAGGTGCAGGTGAGGATGCAGCCAGATAGTTTTCTAAGTTGAAGCTTGTGTTCCCAAGCCCAAACTGGGAGCTCAACTGCGAGAGGTCGCAGTGCGTTGGTGTGGAGGCAGTAGGTGGGTGGAATGTGGCAGGGGGTGTTGCCGACTGGGGCGGCCGCATCATCAACGTTTGCAGTGCTGCAACCTGGTGTGCAGGTAGCACGTAGGTAGGAGCAGGCTTTGGCAACACTGGTTGAGGCAGTGTGATTGTCGGAGTGCCCTGGTACATCACAGTAGCGGTTGGTTGAGGTTGAGGTGGTTGTGGTTGAGGTTGTGGCGCCGGAATGCCATAATTTCTTATGGCATGCAGCATGAGGTCCGGACCAACACTGGTGACTCCCTCCTCAAAGGCAGTCTTGAACCTGTGGAGGGCTGCCAGGAGCTCACTCTTGAATGGAGTTCTAAACTTTGCCGGCAACCCCACACAGTCCTTTGCCATGACATCCATGGAAGCGCGCCAATACTGGAGTTCGGGGTCCTCCACCAAATCAGCCACCCCAGCCAGGTTCTGCCGCACATGCTCCGCAGTGGCAAGGACCTGGTAAGGGAACAAGGAACAAGAGAACATTAAACACACAAAACATAACATATTTCAATAAATAACCAATTGTGAATGTTAACAAATAAAATGATGTGGTATTCTGGGAAGTCTAATATCTTAAAAATGTTAGTGTTACCATTATGGAAAAAGAGAAGATTTACACGTTACACAACACACGAAACATAACATATGTCAATAATTAACCAATTATGAATGTTAACAAATAAAATTATGTGGTATTCTGGGAAGCCTAAAATCTTCAAAGTTATTGTTACCATTATGGAAAAAGAGAAGATTTACACGTTACACAACACACCAAACATAACATATGTCAATAATTAACCAATTATGAATGTTAACAAATAAAATGATGTGGTATTCTGGGAAGCCAATATGTTGAAAGTTATTGTTGCTATTATGAAACTAATATTTCCTCTACTCACTTGCTCCAGGGTTCCGGTTCCATTGGTTGCAGGAACAGCACCAGGAGGCTTCCCCTGCTTCGCCCTCCGCGGAGGCATGGAGATGGCTGGGGTGGTGTTCTCCTGACTGCCGGCTGCTTGGTCTTCCTCATCGGCGTCTGCTGGGGCGGGGTCATCAGGCAGAGGACCACGCACAGGAGAAGGTTCGGCAGCTTAGGCAGCAGACTGTTGAGACATGAATGTATAATTAGTAACATGTAAATTATTTATGAACTGTTAAATACCAATCAACATAACCATTCATCTTTGTAACTTTTAAATAAAATTAATAAACTGCTTTGTGTTATTATGTGTTTCATTAACAAAAATGTTAGGTAATTATAAAATTAAGTGAACAAGATAATTTTACAAAAATAATGGCACCATTATAAGCAAAATATTTCAGAAAAAGATCAATCGTGTCCTGAGGACGCAAAAACTCTTGGCTTGCTATCGCTCGCCAGGAAAGTATTGATGTTGTTGATGAATTAATAGTGAAAGGTTGGGAAACAAGCAAATATAAACGTACCTGAGGCATACCCAGATTCCGGGGCTTCTTCTGTCGCACGATGTGGGGCTTGAGGAACTGGAACATGGTCAGTATCCACTTCTCCCTCTCAGTCAACCTCTTGGCCCCCTCACCACTCTTGTCCTTGCTGAGCCTGCCAAACTTGGAGCGGAGAGAGGTGAACCAGGTCAACAATTCCGAGGCGGTGATGGGGGGGGTCCAGACTGGCTGCCTTCTCCGCCCAAACAAGGTCGATGTGCTCCTTCTCTTTGTGGCGGTTATCACCCTTATCATACAGATAAGGCACATCCTGCTCCAGCCAGTCTCCCAACATACGCTCCTGCGCCTCCGTCAGGATAATGTTGGTGCTCTTCCGGCGCCATTTTATTGGTAGTGTTGGCTGTTCCTGTCCCTGTCCCTGTTCAACGTCGTCGGGGTTTTCCTCACTTTCATCAACGTCCAACACCTCTCCATCATCGTCGGGTATATTCATTAATAACACTTCACCGTCAGAGGGGTTAATCGGCGAGGTTCCAGACGACGAGGGGACAGGCGGTGAGGTTGCAGAGGTCGAGGGGACAGGCGGTGAGGTTGCAGAGGTCGAGGGGCCAGGCGGTGAGGTTGGAGAGTTCGAGGGGACAGGCGAGGTTGCAGGCGTCAATGGGACAGGCGAGGTTGCAGGCGTGGTGACAGGTGGTGAGATTGCAGACGTCTTCTTCATGCTTCTCTTGGTAGCCTTGGTAGCCATGGTGACAGGGCAGGGCAGGGCAGCGTGCAGAGGGTGGCAGGGTGGCAGAGTAGCAGGGATGGTGGTGGTCGTCGTGGTGTGGTGTGAGGTATGACGGCAGTCACTCCCGCTGTCCCTATATACCCCCCCGTACGACATTGCCGCGTCTTCCCGGCAACACGTAGTGCGGCGGCGTTGCCAAACGAACGTATACTTTCACATTCGACGAGAACTTTCTACGATTGACGAGAGCAGCTCTCGTCTGACGTGGTAACTGCTACGTCTGACGAGGCTGCTCTGGTCAGACGGCCGTGGTGGCCTGGTCGGTCGTAAGTTTTCCCGTCTTTTGACATACGTGAGGGCGAGCCACGTTTTTTATTCCACTCGATTCAACAACCGCGCGGCCTTGGCCGCACCCACAACATTCCCGACCCACGTGGGCTACTCGTTTCTACTCGCGCCATGCGTGAGTACCCCCCCGACTGGCCGCAATTTCATTTACGTTTTGCGTATTATGCCATTACGTTTTACGTAATCGGTTGCCAACTACCAATATACCTTCGTTTACAACAGACGGGAGCTGTCGGGAGCAATATACTTGAATGTGTGAACCCACCATTAACCCCTCGAGTACCAGCGACGCACGTTATGCGTCGGCAATGTATGTAACACTAAACTCCAGCGCTGCATAGGGAGCGTCGCGGTTAATTACTCCGGTTCTATGGCACCTAGAGGGCTCAGATTTGTATGGAAACTGCGTAAGTATCCCACGCAACAATGCCGATGGTTGAAAACCCTCAAAATCCAGTCGTGAGCGCGCAAAAACATGTTTTTGCATGTTTTTGCTTACCCATTTCCCAATGTTAATTCCGAATTTCGGATGCCCCGTAGAACCCCTTAATGACCTAGGGGATCGTTTTTTTGTGGTTTTTCCTTCATTTCTAACTCATTCCAGGTGGTTTCTGGTGACAATCTGCCGGGCCTGGAGTGTACATTTATATTATATTGCCTGGTGCTCAGTGGGTTAATTCAAGCCACCACACCTCTCCTCAATTGTACGTTAACATAGAGTCTCTCACACCACCAACTAGAACCACTTCACCTCTTTTATATACAGTATACAGTATATAATTATATAACTTACCTAAAAACAAATCCCACCATTAACTAGTGCCAACACGCCTTGCATTATCATGTAACTAACCTACAATTAATTACAAAACCTTCAGTAAATAGAGTTTTTCTTGGCCATACCAGGTTTATTGAAGTAGTAAATTTTTTGACCAGGCAGACTAAGAGACAATGTAGATTATACTAGACAACTGCTCGTATTTAGGGTTTGATTATTATGTTTTGCGTTTACTAACTGAACAGCTGAAAGTTACTTACACAAATATTTATTAACCCTTAATTAGCGGCTCACCACATAAGTCGAGTTAAATAAAGCTGGACTATGTGGCGGCGCTCGACATAACTCGAGTGGCAATTTCAGCACGTAATGTTGCTGAGAGAGAGAGACAAGTGGTGGCAGGAGAGTAGCGAGCGTATGACTGCTCCAGACCACCGCGGCGAACATACTGACACGAATCCCAGCTCCCTCCTCCCTCTCTCACTCGCTATATAAGGAATTGTATCGGGAAAGTGGCTAATTACATGCTTTTTGCACTCGCGTTGCACGGTTATTGCAAGAAAACTAGCCATCATAAAAGGATCGTTATGGTGTCATTCGAAAGCTCTGTTTATGCCCTTTCAGGGATAGGTACTTGTTTTACGTTCTGGGTCTTATTTAGGCATGAAAATGATCACGTAAACAGCCCTATTTTGGCTAAAAACACCCCGCTGGGCGGTACATATAAATAAACCGCATAGGCCGCTCGTAAGGTGTTAAAGAACCAATGAGTGTCCTTGCTCTAAATAACGACTATTTATTTGGATAGTTTGTTTAACAATTTGTTTGATAAGATTAGTGATAAACCTTCCATATAAAGAGTTCGGGCAGTGTCAATATGTTCCTAGTTTTTCTAATATGCAGCTCTATTAACATTACGATTATGTTATTAGCTTATAGCAAATAACTTTTTAAAGATAATTATGATTATAATTATTAACTTTTTCTGCATTTGAGGATGCATGTTTACACTGTTTACGGTTTATATTTTTGTTAAGACCTCCGTCTATGTATTGTGAAATGCTTGTTATCCTTCGGTAAATTGTTGGTGTGAGTAAGTGAAGTGAGAAAAAGTAAGTTATACCCGGTATATTGGATACATGCTTTTTATAATACGTGTTGCTAGCCCCAAGCGCATGAGAAACTGTGGTCTTCAACCATCTCACACATCTCCTTATATTATTGTACTTCAAAATAACATATAATATACAACTTATATACTACAAAGACATAATTTTAAAACCCTAACGTGGAAATATTAGGGGTACACCATTCATTCCCGGGCCTCACACAGTGGCATGGCCCAGTCGTACTGAGCTCATTACGGTTGTGGCATTGGCCCGGATGATGGCCATCCCTAGTTCTTGCTTGAGCCAGAGGGTTTCCCGGGGTTCTCCTGTAACTTCTCTGATTTTACGGCCAATTTCATTCATCATATTGAGGGTACTAGGGCCAAAAACTCCTGATGTTTCGAATGCCAGAGGCTCGAAATGATGACGTCTGGCGAGGACTTGGTATATTGCTCGCTTTCTATTTTCTGCTATCTGGGTGGCTTCCCCTGCTTCTATGGCACTTCAGGTGATGTTGATCATTGAAAAAGTGTCTTCACACGTGGCATCTCACACAAGGGACCGGCCATTCTTGTAAGGGAATGTGGTCATCCCATCTCGCCATTTGCCATCATCTCTGGCAAGCCCAGGAGGTTCCAGGATTGCGGCACAGTTAGTACTCTGCAGGGCATTTTTTATGATGTAATTTAGTGCTAAGTGTCTTGGCAGGCGACCTGCGCTTTGACTACACAGCAATGCATGGTGACCTTGAGGATCCAACAATACATCACACTTGCATATGTGTGGGTGGCAAACTGACGCACCCACTCTGAGCGTGATGGCAACCCGGAGCGTTTCAGCATACAAGTGAGTTCCAAGAGGTGGGATGGGGATGGCGTGTAACCACAAACCGTTTTCTAAACAGGCGGCTGCCTGGAGGCATACTTTAGCAACCTGGTACTTCCTGTACTTTCCTTCCAGGTGTTAATTGGTTCTGCCAAGTCCTCGTTAAGTGTCAATTCGGGTTGAGAAGAAAGGATGGACACTACGAGGTCATTGGTTGTGATAAGGGAAGAGATAAAGGTAGGAGTGCCAATATCTATGGCTCTCCATAGCCCCAAGGCGGACAGAGAGGGTAACTTGTGCCCAGGTCTGATCTTGTAAGTCCACGTTGGTGATACTGGTCACTGGTTCTTGGATTATGTTGTCTAATTTTTGGAGGCGGCCAGTGTTCATGTAAGTCCTTGAGAAGTGCAAAAGGTACTGGAGCTTTGGGATGGAGAAGCAGTTCTTGAGTAGGGCCAGAGCTGAGTGAGCATCGATGTGTGTTAAGTGGCTCACAAGACGTTGAAACTCCTCCTTTTTGCCTTGAAGTGCTGGTGGGATTGTTCCAGAGTAACTGGGGTTTGGGGTAAGTAGGGTTTGCTGGTGCACTTGAAGGACCCTTACACCTGGCAAGGTTGGAATTGGTCCCAAGTGTGTTCTCTTTATGCGAGTGTGTAGTTGAGGTGGACAAGTTCACATTTGGTGTAATTTACTTCTAGCCCAGCCTGGCTATGGTCAGTTGTGATGTTGTTTAGATCGGGTTAGTACATTTTCTACACACCCACCCAAAGTAGCATCATCCAGGTACCAATCATTCAACTCTGACCTAGCTTTGTTAGCTGCTGAGTCCACCCCAAGTGAGAAAAGAGCAGGACCAACGAGATCTCTCTGCTGCAACCCAGTAGCTGATGGGATTATCGTCTCGCCAAAAACAAGAATTGAAGGTTTGGAATAAGCCTACCAAAGTAAGGGGTACAGAGTATGGCTGTGCTCTTGTGCTGCTTAGAGGAAGACATCCCTGCGAATACTGTTGAACGCACTCCGAATTTAAAAGCACTTGTTTATCCCGAGTTTGGCTGAGGTAGGTGTTGGTTGTGTGTACTGCTGCTTCACACATTCCTGTTGTTTCAAAACCTAGTTGAAATGGTCTTAAATGTTGTCCTAAGTCATTCGAAAGTGATTCTGCAATTAACGAAAGATCTCTTTGGAATCAAAGTGGTAAAAACTATTCCAATTAACTCACTAGCTCCCATGGATCTTTACTAAGCTGAATGTTATCGTCTAACACTAGCCAGATTAAAACGCGTTATGATCCTCAAGGTGTTAATTAAATTTCTTTATATTTTGGTTGTACAGTAGATGTTCAAGGCCTACAAATGTCGTCTGGATACAAACCTGTCCGATTTCTGTGCTCAATAAGATCTTTAATGAGAGTATTGGTGCTGGTAAATTAACTGCATATTAGGCTCTAAACGAAACATGATATCTTGAGTCTTCTCTATATACTGAGTGTCTGCAGAGATAATTACAAACTGATCTTGGCCTTAATGATAAGATAATTTGTGTATAATGAATAATGATGTTCAAATACGCTCTCAATTTGTCTAATTAATTTCAGATATAGTATGCATAATATGAATATAATCAGATTACTTTGGATAATTAAAGATTTCTCTTGATACTCCTAACATCACTATATGTATTAGTTCATCAAGTTGGGTTAATTACCGTGCTTAATAAATATCTAAAATTATAATCTACATTAGCTTAATTCGAAATCCCCTGGCTGCCGGGTCTCCAATATGATGGTTTTACTCCATGTTTCTTTATTAGCTTCTTCTAAATATGGTTTGTTGCTCACACTTTCACCAACAGGTCTAGCCCATGAAGCCTCCCCCCTGCTACCCAATCTTTTACTCAATAGTTAGTCTGCCTATCATTCACTCATTCACTCACTCTTTTGTCCAGTAATGCATAGGCTGACTTCATAATTATTATTAATCTTATAAGTGTTTGCTAATATTATGTGCTTTTTATTAACTCATTTAGTTTTCGTTTATTTAAATATGTATTTTGGTATTTCAAATTCCTATTGCTGACAATAGTTTTGCACGGAACCATATAAGTACAGTAGGCTTTATAGAATAATTATGGTTAAGTTAGCCCCTCGTCAATTAATATTATTAATATTCATATTATATACACACTATTAATTATTCAATACTTGATCAATAAATGTATTTATATTAATACACACACACACACACACACACACACACACACACACACACACACACACTAACACACAGGCGAGCGCGCTTCCCTTCAACCAATATTCCTTGCATACACAAAGCCAAGCAAATGATCGTCCATTAATAAATAACCAGAGTATCAATATAGAATGTACATAAGGTAGCCAGTCCTCTGTGGCTGTAAATATTATGGCAGGCACAATTAGCACACACTGAAACAACGGCTGCACAAACACTCACTGATTGCCGATCATGGGGGTGGTTAGTCCAGTGATTGAGTGGCTGAGTGCTTGGACGTGAGTGGGGGAGTCATTGGTGATTGAGTACAAGACGTTATTGAGTGCTTGAATGAGTTGGTGATTGGACGTTATTGAATGTTTGAGGAAGTGGTGAGTGTGTGGATGAGTGATTGATGATTGCGTAAAACACGTTATTGAATGAGTGGATGATTGGACGTTATCGAATGTTTGAGTAAGTGGGGAGTGTGTGGATGATAGGACGTTATCGAGTGATTGATGATTGGGTGTTTGGTGATTGAGAGTTATTAAACGTTGTAGAGTAGTTCGATGATTGGATGGGATTGATCGAAATCGAGTATAGTTGGTTATATTTCCGTTGATGGTAAATTGAATCCCTTAATAACCGATTTTGTATACCGGTACTTAATGGAAGCATATGAAACTACTATGTCTCTGCTTCATATTAATGCCAAGTTTTCATAATTAAAAACATTTAACTACAAAATCTTCATAATACCCGAGTAATCAAGATGGGAACATTGCAATTTACTGTCAGCTGAAAAAAGCAGACTTTTTATACTGAGTTGGTGGGTAAGTGGGTAACGTCTACTGATAATTGGACATTGACAGATTGGGAAAGGTTTTTAGAAGTCTGTGGCTGCGTGACGAATTTACTGGATGAATGGAAATATTTCGTGTTTGAGTGTATTAATCGTTAATAATTTGTCTTTGTGACTAAGTGGCGAATTTGGCGAGTATATTTGGGAGAAAATGATTGATTGAGTGATTAAGTGACTGGAGAGATTGATTGAATGGTTGGTCAATATAGTAGTTTAATAATTGGCTGGTTATTTGTGCGTCGTAGTAATTTTTGAGGCTATAATTGGTTATTATTATTTATATATAATTTATTATTATTATTATTATTATTATTATCATTATTATTATTATTATTATTATTCTATTTGTATTATCATTTGTTTCGTGTTCTTGTTTCTTTTCGGGCTCTGTCTCGAGTCGGCCACCCCCAGCTAGGGGGTTATTATAATTTATTAGTAGTGTATATTATTAGTAGTACCGGTACATGTATTAGAAAGCCAAGAGTCCTATAGTCATATAAAGTGTTTAGAGAAAGGGACACAGGAATGTTTGAAGTGTCAATATTGGAGGTGTGAGTGATGCGTTCTAATAGCCTGGATTGGTCTGTTGGTTTAGTCTCTTGGCTTTCTCTTCCTACATTGGTCTTACCTATATGTTCCTCCTTTCTCTTTTTCCCTCTTCCTTTCTCCTCGTTTTTTTTTTCTGGTTTCCTTATTTTGTTTTTCTTCTTCCTTTCTCTATTTATTGTCTCATAAAGTATATATTCCAGCTCTCTCCTCCTTCTTTTTTCTCTTTGTCTTCTTGTGTTGTCCTGTCTTTTGTATTTTTTTTCCCATGGTCCTCCTTTCTCTTTCCCTCTTTGTCTCTCTCCTTTCTCCTTTTCATTATTTGCTTGTTTCCTAGGTTGTCTTCTGTTTTTGTCTTCCATCTCGCTTCGCTTTCTTTTCTTTTTCCTTTTGTTTTTGTTGCTCTCTTTCTATCTTTGGATTCCTGAATGATTTTTCTCCCTTCCTTCTGTTCCTCCCCATCTCCTTGTCTCTGTTGTTTCTTCCTTTTTATTTATGTCGATTCTTTATCATTCCCTTTCCCTATCCACACTGGGTCGATTGTGCCCCTCTTTACATGACTTCACATCCTCACCTTGTTACCTCTGATCTACCACCTTTTTTTCCTTCTTGTCTTCCATTCGGCCTTGTTTCCTTTTCATTCTTCCCTCATCTAATTTTGAGTTTCTCCTTTTCTCTGGTATTATCTTATTTTTTCCCCGCCTTTCTGTTCTTTTCAATTTTCTCTTACCATTTAGTCGTTATTTTTCACTTATCCATCACCTTATCACTTACCTGATTCTGTATTTATATCTGCTCTCGATTTTTTTCGACATTTGCATTACTTTTTTTTTTACTCATGCTTTTGTCCATATGATATCACAATTGTCCTTTTTTGTATTCCATTCGACCTCTCTCATTCAATATTCCTTCTGTTATAGCCACTTGCTCTCTCCCTATCACCTCCGTTATCACCTCAGCTCTCGCCCCTGCCTCTCTCTTATCACCTTATATCGAGTGTGGAGGCAGCTTAACCACTAATCCTCCAATTGGGTCAGCTTATAAGTAACCATTGTATTTTGTCTTGGCCATTGTGATTATTGGCATGGTGGGTATTGTGGTGATAATGAGGATGGAGGTGATTTTGGACTTTATTACGATGATAAGAGCTTCATTATTGAATATGATGATGATGATGATTCAAGAAACTGATTACATAATGCTATGATAGGCCAGAAAATAAGCACCAAAGAAGTGCCGAGGTTGGACAGAAATGTTAACAAAGCAATTTCACCTGAAATGGGTTCTTTGGAGGTATCTCTAACCACACAAAAAAGTCCACTCGAATTCACCCATGGCAAATACTCGTTTTCACTGAAAATCCCATCGCCCGCCGCCGCGGAAGGTAAAATATTGAAATAGGCATAACTTTGCTGAAAATCAACATAGAAACACAAATAAAGTGTCTAATCCTACTAATTTTGAGGTGCTCTTTGTCTTGGAAATATTTTCAAGGTCATATAAGGTGGCATTCATGCTCAAACGTCAAAATCAACGTCATTTTTGGTATAATATTGAAGGAAAATGTGAAAATTATATGATCCTCTGAACATATCTGTGCGACTATTACACCAGTACGATTGAGAAATGTATATACGTGTATGCAACGCATTTAGTAATACTTTTTTCTTTTATTTCCAGATCTGAGATTGTGATGGCATCCCCCAAGACAGATGCGGCGTGCTTAATTTGTAGAGACACTATTTCATTTAAGAACGATGAATATTCCAGCGTTGGACGCAAAGGCCTCACTTCCATTATTAAATTCACCCATAGACACAATGAACTATATCCAATGAACCCCATCCCAATATATAAATTTGATGAAAATGGAAAGCAATATGTCCACACATCATGTCGCAAAAGTCACACAAACAGCAGACGATATGAGCAGATCGGTAAACGCCAACATGTCGATGCAACTGCAGTCCTACCTCACACGAACTGCGATGTGATACTAAAAAATTCTCATTTCACACTGACTGCTATCTCTGTGGGATGCATGTTGATCAGGAGAAGGCCAGAAAGTATCCCACCAATGTTGAATATGAATTCAGCCATGTTATGCTCCTCACTGTGTCAGAGACAATCTTGCAAAGATGTAATGAACGTTGCGAAACTCATCCAGACTCTTGGGCTGATGCAGTTGCACATCGACTTGCATGTATTAATGATTTACCAGCAGAGGAGGCCATTTACCACCGCAGATGTTTCCAATATTACATGTCTCCACGAAATCTTACACTTGACATGTTACCTACAAACAAGGATGGAGCACCACCTCGGAAACGAGGACGTCCTTCTGGTACCATCGATGAAATGAAGAGATCGTCTTTCATGCACGTTATTGAATATCTGGAAAACAATGATGATGAAACTGTCACTCTAGATGAACTCTATGAAATCATGGAAAACCATGCAACCAGTGGAGAGGTTTATTCCAAAAAGTCTTTGCAAAGGCAACTCTATGCACATTATGGGAACAGAGTATCGATAACTTCAATGAAAAAGCAACCACTGATTGTCACACTCACATCTAATGTGAAGCAGTTGATTTAGGATGCGCACTCAAAAACGAAGGACAACCCCGATGACATGGATTCGTTGATCAAAGTTGTCGGCACCTATATCAGGAATGAAATAAAGAATGCCGAAAAACACAACAATGTATATCCAGACGCCTCTGATATAAAATCGCTCGAACACAATCTCTCCACTTTGACCCCTGCCCTGTCTCTACTGTTACAGACAATCATCAAGAGCAAAAGAGCAGACCTTCTATGTGCATCTATTGGCCAAGCCATAATGAGCTCCACTTGTCCAAGAGCATTCCTCTGTCCTCTGCAAGTTGGTCTGTGTGTAACTTTGGACCAGAAATATGGACATCGTGACTTGATAGACTTACTCTTCAGCTTTGGTTTCTGCTCTTTATATTCAGAATCATCACTCTACAAGAAAAACGCTGCTCTCACCCAAGGAGTAGACATTAAAGATCTCACTACTGATGCTTTGCTGCACTTCATTGCCGACAATGTTGATCACAATGCAAAGACATTGGATGGTGAAAATGTCATTCACATGATGGGTCAGATGGGAGCAATCACACCAGCTCGTTCAACTTCCAGACCAATTCCCAGGAACCAGGTGCCATTCGATGACATAATTTTTTTTGGCAAACATTCAATCGTATTTCAAAGAGACCCAACGTCAGCATTGAAGAGTATCAAGTATGAAACTATTCGCCCATATACCCAGGACATGCAGAGCCTCAAGTTAGACATAATGTGGCAGGTATCGATGCATCTCTCTCAACCTCGGCCTTTGTGGTCTGGATACATGCAATCCCTTCATACCCAAATGGCCAACCCAGGGAAGAGTACACAAATCTTCTTACCAATGATTGACATGTCACCAAGTAGCCCAACATGTGTTCTGATGGCCAGCATCAAATCAACTGGCAGCTTAACCCAAGGGTGTGGATTCAGTGACAGCACTCGACTTCTCTTCCTGCTCTCAAGACCTGTGTGTGCCAATATAAGCCAGTCCATTTTCGCGATAGCTGGTTTATCTATGGAGACACCTGATGGACATCGTGAATTCGCAGCAGCCAGGATACGTCGTGACATGAGTGATATACAGAAGATTCTCCAAGTGTTCCTTGAGCGTGGCGTATTCAACAAACCATCAAAGAAGATTGTAAGTCTATCAACTGGCTTGGTGGCAAATGATTCTGTGAATGCATATGAGGCTCAAAGTGTTGGAAAGAAGATCCTTGATTCCATGGTCGGACAATCTGTCGCAGAATACAAGTTTTCTCAGAAGAATCAAGTTAAGACCCTGGCATCAGCTACTCATGTGAAAACATCTTCTGGTGCCCAAATTGAGATGGATTCACAGCGTCTCTATCAGCGTCTTCTTCTTACAGGTTTCAATGGTGACATACCACTTCCAGATCTCTTCCGATATGAGATGTGCTCTTTCCCACCATCTCTCTTTGACAATCATGTGTGCATGAGGATGAGGGATAAATCGGAAATCATTCACCATCTCCTCAAGCTTGTTCCAGAGAGCAGTAGTGCAACGTCCTGTGACATGAGTATGCAGTACATCATTGATGGTGGTAGCCTGCTTCATAAATTCTCATGGCCTAAAAATGCCAGCTACTCGGAGATCTGTGAAATGTACGTCCGACACATCAAGCAATCATACTGTCATGCTTTGGTTGTGTTTGATGGGTATCATGGATCTAGCACAAAGGATGAAGCACATCGTCGCAGGATGGGGAATGATATATGTGCTACAGTGTTGGTTTCACCAGAAGTGCATGTAACCATGACCAAGAAGAGCTTTCTTGCCAATCCTTCCAACAAGCAAGCATTCATCAATCTACTTGCAGAGCAAATGACCAAAGCAGATATCGCCATTGAACATGCAAAAGGTGATGCTGACTACAAGATATGTATGTCAGCATGTCTTCACGCCAAAGAGAAGCCAACAGCTGTTGTCGCAGAGGATTCTGATGTGTTCCAGCTGCTAACGCATCATGCCAATATTGCTGACAAAGACTTATACATGGTGACATCCAAACAAACAGTGTGTGTCATAACTTTGGCAAAGAAGCTTGACCCATTACTCTCTGGCACCCTGCTCTTTCTGCATGCTTTCAGTGGGTGTGACACTACGTCTAGACCTTATGGGATTGGCAAAGTGTCAGTACTCAAGAAATATGCAGAACTAGAGCGGTGTAGTTCAATATTCATGTCTCCATCTTCATCTAAAGCAGAAATAGAAAGAGCTGGAGAAGATGCCTTGTTGATCATCTATGGCTGCACAACATCTCTGAGCCTTGACTCGGCAAGAGTGGACAAGTTTCAGCAGAAAGTGGGTACTGCCACGCAGTATGTGTCGCCAGAGAAGCTTCCGCCAACATCTGATGCAGCCATTTTCCATAGTCATCGCGCATACCATCAGGTTCAGGCATGGTGTGGTAATGATCTTCCTGCAGAAGAATGGGGCTGGACGACTTCTCCTTCTGGCTTATATCCCGTCAAAATGTCTCAGCCGTCGGCACCTGATCGACTACTTAAGATAATGCGATGCAATTGTGGTGGAAAATGCAACACAAGAACATGTACATGCCACAAAAATGGGCTCCGTTGCACTCCAGCTTGTGGTCAATGCAAGGGCATTACCTGTTTGAACGGTCCACCTGTGGACATTGAAGAAAATGAGGTGGAAAATGATGATGATGAAATGGGACTATAAATAAATTAATGTGTTTGAAAGTCACTTTGGAATATACACATATACATATTTATATACATATATACATACACAATACAATAATACATATGTAAAAGATTATAGCCGGTTGTTCAGACAATTAATTTTGCTCATTTTAGGGTAATTTTAGGCCAAAATTTTGATTTTTCGAGGATTTCAATATGAACGCATCTTTCAATCTCCTCCAAAGTAACTTTAAATGAAAGAGCACCTCAAAATTAGTAGGATTAGACACTTTATTTGTGTTTCTATGTTGATTTTCAGCAAAGTTATGCCTATTTCAATATTTTACCTTCTGCGGCGGCGGGCATCTAGGATTTTCAGTGAAAACGAATATTTGCCATGGGTGGATTCGAGTGGACTTGTTTGTGTGGTTAGAGATACCTCCAAAGAACCCATTTCAGGTGAAATTGCTTTGTTAACATTTTTGTCCAACCTCGGCACTTTATTGCCTGGCCTATGAGTATGATAAGAGAGATTCAGATAACATTGCTATATGCTGGTGATGAAGAGAGTGATATTATGATAACATAACTACCGGTATACCTTTTATTTATTTCTCACATTTCATATATTTTCTCTCAATCCAACCTTCGCCGATTCTATTTACCTTTCATTCCTTCCCTATTCCCTTGCACCCCATCTCGAACCCTCCTCCCTCCTCTATCACCTCTGTTATCACCTCCTCTCTCGCCCCTGCCCTTCTTATCACCTTATCTCAAGTGTGGAGGCAGCTCAACCACAAATTCCCCAATTGGGTCGCCTTATAAGAACCCATTGTACTGTGTCTTGATGATGGTGATTATTGGCGTGATGGTGATTGTTTTGTTGTTGATAATAGTGAAAGTGATTATATAAATGATGATGATATTGAAGATTATACTGGTAATAATAACAAAGGTCTAGTTGGTGAATATAAATAATCAGGGATAGCGTTTGCGACTTTACGCAGGAGGTAAGGATAATGATCTTTGCTTAGATGTGAGGTTATTTTGACACGCACCCTCCTTGCACCCTAACCCCACTCTACAATGGCTGACAATAGAGATGTGATGGACCAGTGACACATTTACAGTGTAAATGGTGGTTACCCTGATCATAGATAATATTCACAACCACTGCCACTCCAGCAGTACAGTCATAATCAACATTTGTTTCAATGTTATACAACCTTAACAAGCTGGATCGAGCCACCGTGATGAGTTACAAAGGCTGTTTTCGTCGCCTTGGCAATATATGTATGTACGAGGCGGATGATGCAAATTATGATAATAATCATAATAATGATGGTGTTGATAATGATGATGATGGAAAACCCTAATTGAAGAGAATGGTGGTAATCTTATAGTATTAAAGATTTTGCTTGATGTACTTGATGTCGATATTTATTTACTTTCAGAATGATACTTAAAAGGAAACTGATACATTGATTAACATTGTTTGTTTTAAGTGATATTGGCAAATATTGTTGATCAAGATTGTTTATAGCATTCATGATGAAAACGTTAAATTAAATTAAATGTAATGCTTCGTTGAAATACATTAATTTACGTTTGACTATGTTCGGCTTTACTGTAAATTTGCTTAGGTATGATTTGAAATTGATTAGTCAGACTCAGATTTGTTATGTGAGATTGTCTAATTAGAAGAAAGCCATTATCTACCTTTGATCTTGGCAATGTATAGAGAAGAAAAGTGACATTCATAATCCAGATGAATTACCCTATTAATCCTATAATCTGTGTGTGTGTGTGTGTGTGTGTGTATTTGTTTTTCCTGGTGAAAGTGAATTACCATGTATCCATCTTGACTACTTAGCATTACGAATATGTTATAGCGAAATATGGTGTTCATTATGAAAACCTGGAATTAGTTTGATGCACAGATAACATCCAAAAATCAGCTGCTAGGGGATACAACTTTCCATCTGGTAAAAACTAATATATATACCTATTCTTTAGATTATATATATTTATTGTTATTATTTGTATTATTATTATGTGTGTGAATTTGTATTTTGTTTTTGTATGTTCATTGTTTTCTGTTGTGTTCTCTGTTGTCCCTATTCTTGCTCTGTCTTGAGTCGGTCGCCCCCCCCCCCCCCCCACACAAAAAAAAGGGAAAAGGAAAAGTGGGAATTGGGCCTGAGTAAATAGATAGATAGATATATTATTATTATTATTATTATTATTATTATTATTATATTATAAATTGTATTATTGTTAATATTATCATTAATATTATTATTTTTATTATTTTATTTATATATTTATTATTTTTGTTTTTATCATTATTATCATACCTGCTCTCCTTGCTTGTTCATAACTTTCTTGCAGACCTTAGATTCCTCTTACTTATTATTATCGTTTTTATAATTGCGGTGTTATTATTGTATAATATTATCTCATAAGATATAACTTTTCTTGCTTCAGTACACATGAATTGAGTATATATTGGGTTTCTATCTATCTATCTATCTATATGCTCAGGCCCAATCCCCATTTTGGGGGTAGCCGACTCAAGACAGAGCAAGAACAGGGAAAACACAAAAACAACATAAAACAAAAAATAAACACAGATAAAAAACACAAACTCATACACATCCAGGTCACCCAGGAGAAGACCCAGAGACCAGGGTTACCAAGGTCGCTCCAGCACTTCCCCGGCCCCTGACCACCCGGAGAGGTTCCGATCTCGGCAGGCAGACATGCAGCGGAGCCAAAGCCACAAGCCCTCCCACCACACTTCCAGGCACACCCTTCATATTAATCGTGGGCCAGGCGCCTGATGGACTATTATCTAGTCGAACTTGCGCCCGACCCCTTACTCTAAATGACCACGTGTTCACTCAACTATTCACAAGCATTCTCCATTCACTCCTGTCCACCACCACTTCCCCTGCCTGATCTATAGTCATTCCTCTATCATCCAAAGCCTTTCTTACACAGTCTCTCCATCTCAATGGGGGTCTTCCTGCCCTTCTATCTCCCCTTGTACCTGACTCACATATTCTCTTTGTAAGCCTTTCATCTCCCATTCGTTCAACATGACCATACCAGCTCAGCACCCTTCTGTCCACTCTGGCTGACAAATGTTCCTGCTGCCCCACTCTCCTACGTATCTCTTCATTCCTCAATCTGTCTCTACGAGTAACTCCACACATACTCCTCAAGCAGCTCATCTCCATCACATCCAGCCCTCTTTTCTCCTTTTTCTTCAGAGCCCATGTCTCAGCCCCATACATCACTGTTGGCACAACAATTCCTTGATACAGTGCACTTTTTACTTTCACTCCGAGATTTCTCGTCTTCCACATACTTCGCATTGCTCCGAAACCTTCCTTCCTTCACACACTCTCTGTTTTACCTCCACTTCCATACCTCCACTCCTGATTATCGTTCCTCCTAGATATTTAAAACACTCTACTTGTTCCAATATTTCCCCATCCAGCCTCACATCTAGATTTACCCTATGCTCTCCCCTATTACACACCATTACTTTACTTTTATTGACGTTCACCTTCAGTTTCCTCCTTCCACAAACCACACCAAACTCTTTGACTACCCGCTGCAGTTTCTCATCAGGAGCCGCCACCAATGCTGTGTCATCAGCGAACAGCAACTGATTCAACTCCCAATCTCTACCATTCTTTCCTACTACACCCAATCCTCTTCCCATAGTTCTCCTTTTCACCTCCCTCACCACACCATCCATAAACATATTAAACAGCCATGGTGACATTACACAACCCTGTCGCAAACCTACCTTTACCTCAAACCATTCACTCAACTCACCATTTCCTACTCTCACACATGCTCTGCTCCCTTCATAAAAACTCTTAACTGCTTCTAACAAATTTCCTCCTATTTCATAAATCCTTAACACCTTCCACATTGCTTCACGGTCCACACGATCATATACGCTTTTTCCAAGTCTATAAAAGCCCAAAATATCTCCTTATGCTTCTCTAAATACATATTGGGTTTACAAGTCATTAATATTTATGTATTTAATAAACCCATTGGTTTTCTTTGTGTATAAGTTGAGTTTTCTGCTTCAGTAGTGGTTTATGTACTTTCTGGCTCTTGGTTACGGCACATTAAAATTTATGAATTCAATTATGTACTTCCTGGCTTTGGTTTACATCATATAAATATGAAATTAATAGTAAGTATATATATATATATATATATATATATATATATATATATATATATATATATATATGGTGTTCCGAAATAGGTGTGCCAAATTTTGGTATTAGGTTATATAAAAAATATCTATGCATAGGGCCTACATTGTTCGGTATGAACAATTATAAATCTCTACAGTTACGCAGATTTTGGATGTTGAAAATTATATTTTCTCATACGGCTTGCCCAGCTGTCAAAGGACCTATCACACCCTCACGTTATTGTGTTTATTTTACAATGTTATTATAAAAATATACTTTTGCAGGATACAAAATGATCAGAGATATTCTAGCTCACATTGGACTTGTTGGACACCAGTTAACATGGAAGAGTCCATAACAGTGTTGTGGGGGAGGATACTACAGTATATAACCCTAAGAATCTCTTTAATGGTTGAACTTGGAATCATCTATAATAATCATATCCTGAACTGTGGGTGTCGCCTATTTTGGGACACCCTATATATATATATATATATATATATATATATATATATGTTTTCAGTATTGGTTTTGTTATAGCCTAGTCCAAGTACGTACTGTCTGGCTTTGGGTTGCAGTTCATTAATATTAAGTATAAGTTTATTTTACTGTGTGTGGTTTATGTTACAGGCTACTTCGGGCATGGTCGTAATAAGGCCTGGAGTCGTAAATTGTCTTCTTATCAGCAAAAGAAGTAATTTAGTCTGAGGTAACTTGTTCAAATATGCTTATTACACTTAAATATAGGGATGAGTGAAGGCGCTCCCACTCACTGGCTGCTTGCACGCACACACACACTCAAACACACGTACACACGCAAACTTACTTGTGTATTTAAGCGCACACTCACACACATGCTTACTCGTGCACATACACAGATAGTGTATAGTTATTAGGAATTCGTGTTACTGCTCCATACATGTCTGTGTCCAAACGATTGTACACATTAAACGCTTATAGATACACATGCCCACAGGCACATGTTCGCAGTCACAGTTTTATACCTTCACACGACACATCTACTCATATAATTGCAAGCAAGTGTTAACATAAGTGCGCTCGTGCACGCGCGCACACACACTCACACATAATACTCTCACACACACACTCACTCACTCACTCACTCACTCACTCACACACACACACACACACACACACACACACACACACACACACACACACACACCTATTGCTTGCACACGCCTCCTACACCTCGAGTTGATGACCGCATGGCCTTGTACACCGAAGAACGCACAAACACAAGCACCTCAAGCACTCCATGTATACTTTGATCCTAATAGTATCATCTTACAATCATATATAATCAAGCGTTTTAACACCAAGATGTGCATAATATGGAACGCACTTATATCTTCATGTCTTCTTCCAAGCACTTATAATAATCGGAGGCTCAGTACTTGGAATGCATGGTGTGGGGTTATTCTTTAAGTGTAAGTAAAGAGATTGCATTTACTGAATATCCCTCTTTCAATTAGGAACACGAGATAATATAAATACTTTATAATATATAATTATTCAAGCATGCAATATACTCCCCAAACGTGGATAGAAACACGAAGGAATGAAAAGAGTGCAAGCAACAGTAGACCAGTATTTTCTCATGGGTGCAAGCAAAATCAAGTCGAACACCAACATAAGAAACGAAAGGAGCACAAGCAACAGTAGACCATTATTTGCTCTTAGGTGCAAGCAAAGCCAATTGGAGCACCCTTGCATCCCCAAAAACATCTCCTCTCTCTCCCCCCCCCCCCCCAACACCACCACCGCACACACACACACACACACACACACTCACACACACACACTCACACACACACTCACACACACACACACACACATACATCAAGCAGAGATAACAATCGTCTAACTGTGCCTGCAAACACAGACATGCAAGCCGTGCAGGGCCCAGTACTAGTGTTACCAAATCGAGTCCGCTGGATAGTAAATATATGCCGAAAATGACTAGAATAATGCCACAATCTCTAAACTGTCGCTCAGAAATGGCTCAAATCTCCAGAGTATCGCTAGAATTAATGTCACTAGGTGTACAATTTGGCGCTAGATTTAAGTTAATACCTCTAGATCTAGCGGGAAAGTAGCTAAATTGGCAACACTGTACAGTAACCCCGGCCCACATGCAGACATACCACTGCACACAAACGATCGCCGGCCAAGGCAAGCAAACCCTCCCTTGCGCACACATACAATCAGTTCATGTCAACCTAACCCAGGGCTACTCCATCTCAGACCATAAACTTGTATGACTTAAGGGTAGAGTTTCACTTAAGGAGTAGTTTTCTGAATCCACTTCTCCCTTATGCTTAGCCCCATTAGTTTGGAGATTTTATATGTTCGCCCCATCAGTTTTTCGATTTTAAGACTTTTCGCCCCAGTTTTGTCAATTTTAAGATAGGCGAGCGATAGCGAGCCTGTATTTTAGGAGGAACCGGCATTTATCTACCGAAAAAATTACACATTTATTTTAAAAGCGGGTCTTAGGGGAATTTTTGTTTAGAAAGAAGTCTAGGAAGCAAACTAAAACCCTCCCCTTAGCCCCTACTGTACCGGCCACGTCTTATCAATTTTATTCTAGTTATGTTTAGACGAGTTTGTGCAGTTTAAGAAGGATTTGTCGTAGTAAAACGAGTTTAAGTGAGATAGTACGAAGCTTGTTCATTGCTGGAGTCAACTCAGTTTATGTCAACTCCACCTCAGTCATCTCAACACCACCCCAGTCATCTCAACTCCACCTCAGTCATCTCAACTCCACCTCAGTCATCTCAACTCCACCTCAGTCATCTCAACACCACCCAAGTCATCTCAACTCCACCCCAGTCATCTCAACTCCACCTCAGTCATCTCAACACCACCCCAGTCATCTCAACTCCACCCCAGTCATCTCAACTCCACCCCAGTCATCTCAACTCCACCTCAGTCATCTCAACTCCACCTCAGTCATCTCAACACCACCCCAGTCATCTCAACTCCACCTCAGTCATCTCAACTCCACCTCAGTCATCTCAACTCCACCCCAGTCATCTCAACACCACCCCAGTCATCTCAACTCCACCCCAGTCATCTCAACTCCACCTCAGTCATCTCAACTCCACCTCAGTCATCTCAACACCACCCCAGTCATCTCAACTCCACCTCAGTGATCTCAACTTCACCTCAGTCATCTCAACACCACCCCAGTCATCTCAACTCCACCTCAGTCATCTCAACACCACCTCAGTCATCTCAACTCCACCTCAGTCATCTCAACTCCACCTCAGTCATCTCAACTCCACCTCAGTCATCTTAACTCCACCTCAGTCATCTCAACTCCACCTCAGTCATCTCAACTCCACCTCAGTCATCTCAACACCACCCCAGTCATCTCAACTCCATCTCAGTCATCTCAACTCCACCCCAGTTATCTCGACTCCACCCCAGTCATCTCAACTCCACCTCAGTCATCTCAACTCCACCTCAGTCATCTCAACTCCACCCAGTCATCTCAACTCCACCCCAGTCATCTCAATACCACCCCAGTCATCTCAACTCCACCTCAGTAATCTCAACTCCACCCCAGTCATCTCAACTCCACCTCTTATCCTACTTTAAAATAACTTACCCATTTGAGTACCAGCGACGTGTGTTATATATTCTAGTTATATTTAGACGATATTATGCAGCTTGGGAAGCATCTGTGGTAGCTACAAGGGTTGGTTGAGATAGTTTGAAGCCTTATTATTGTTGGAGGTTCTTCCTAAGCTGAATAGAATCGTCTAATAGTTGCCAGAATATTATGAAAAGGACGTCCCTGGTACTGAATGGGTTAACCTAATTTAACATATAGTACTATCATTACTATGGTATAAAATATCTTAGCCAACCTAGCCTAATATAGAAATAATCTAGCCAGCCTTAACCTAAACATCTATTTTAAAATATATAACTCAACATAACCGAAAATATGCAGGTCGTGTAGAAGTCTAGCCAAACATCGCAAACTTAGCTTACAAATGTTTTTGGTTAATCTAACATAGCCTTATCTCACGCAAGCTGAACCTACTGCACAGTAATCTAAGCCAACATATGCCTAAATTTGGGTAGTGGTTGAATTGGCTTGTGGTTGACCAAATATTAGAAATCTTACTGTAACCTAAACTATAAATGCAGTTTATCCTAGCTCACCCTAACCGAACTTAAAGGTCGTTGCACACTGATATGAAAGCCCTTCCAGGCGAGTTCCCGACTCGAAATTTCAGCCTGATACGGCGAATCGGCAACATAATCGTGGATATCGGGAATTAGCCGTGGGTGACTCACGGTCCAAGCGACGTATCGGGGGTCGATACGAGATTTTGAGCTGTTCGAAAGTTCGTGGGCATCCCCTGGCAACTGTAAAAAATTGTTTGAGTCTGGTCTCCATCACAAACTCACTGTATCACAATCGTGTGGTCCGTATCAAAGACGTATGGTCCGTATCAAAACCGTAAGTCCCGTATCAACGTCGTCTGGTGCGTAAGCCTGCCGTGCGGACCGTATCTCTTCCGTGCGGAAAATTGGCACCGGTCGAGTTGGCAACCGCGCGTCTAGCCTCAATCCAGTTGCACGTCTCACGGCGTCGATACGATTCTTCCGAGTTGTATCGCAGTCTTTTGGTTCGTATCTTTTCCGTGGACTAGTCGCGTACCCTTCGCACGACTTTTCCTATTTTCTTCGTAGCATTCATTTCTCCACCGTATCGGCATCGCGCTAGAGTCTTATCAAGTCGTGCGGAAGAGATACGGTAGAGATACGACTCTAACAATGCCAGCCATTTTCACCCTATCTTCTTCGTAGCATTCGTTTCTCCACCGTATCGGCATCGCTAGAGTCTTATCAAGTCGTGCGGAAGAGATACGGTAGAGATACGACTCTAACGATGCCAGCCATTTTCGCCCGATCTCTAGTAAATTCGGCAAGACACAGGATTTGTATGTGTCGTGGGTGTTTGTGCCAGTCTTGAAGGGGCTTCGTGTCAGTGTGCAACGACCCTAACTGAGCCTAACTTAACTTACCCTTGTCTAACTCAGATTAATATCCAGTATTCGATAAATGGATACCAATCGTAGTCATGTACTTAACCTTTAATTGTTGGTTAGTGTTTAAAATCTGTATGTGGTATCCCAGGAGGATCACATACTTTCATTAATTTCATTGAGAGGTGTTTGGTGTTAGGAGTGAAATTAATTAGTTAGATTACCCAAACCGAACATAATCTAACTGAATATAATCTAAAGTTTGGCAAAATGTTCAGTGCTCTGGGGATTAAATTCGCCCACCACCACCACCACCACCACCACGCATTCTCATTCTAGCACAAACAACTGCATTTAAGATCAAGTGTCCCGCAAGCAGAGAAGCACCAGTTAATTAAGCATGATAAACACGCTAGTAATCGTTTACCCCCACGCGCAGACGAGTACAGGCACGCTCAGAAATCGTGTTAAACTTTCACATATTCCACTTCCTTTATCTTGTCTCGATATTATATACATACTCTTAACATAAGATTATTTTTGTCTTGATAGCGTAATGCATAGTGCGCTGAATTTCGATGTGAGTGTCCTGGGTTCTAGTCCTCGGAGTGCCACATGTATTTGTTGATTTCATTAATTGAGTTTAGATGTGAAGTTGGTTGGTGTAAAAAAACATAATAAAATATAAATACATGCAGTAATGATTAAATGTAATGGCAAGTTTAATGAGCGGTAAGGTTTCTTCTGATACAAGCAAAAGTTTTCTATATAAAGCTGGCCAAATTTTCGGTGTACAACGTACGTTTGAGTCCAAATGACTGGACACACGGAGCTTGAAGCAGTTTAAGTCATAGAATGAGGGAGAGAGTTTCAGAGCTAACTTGTTGAGTAGAAAATAGATTGGAAAAACTGGTTCACTCTTGGGTTAGAAAGCTGGACAGAATAGGGGTGGGAATGTATTAAAATTCGGGAGCCCCCCCCCCCCACTTTCTCCGTAAGGGAGGAGGTATACACTGAGAAAGCTCTGAAGGACACTGAACAATACTTGATACATGGGTGCACTGTGCCCCTGCACAGATCAAGGTCAGGAGGAAAAGGATCTCAGTAGTTTTGAGATTTTAAGACGTTTTTCTCATTATTGTGTCGATTTTAACCTTTTGCTCTTATTTTCTTGTAAAAATGTAAACCTTTTTGTGCCAATTAGATGTAATTTTACTCCTGGCATGCACTAGCGAGCTTGTAGTTTTGGAGAAAACGGCCTTTGGCCGGGTATTTTTTTCTAACAAAATGTTTACAAATTTATCTCAAGGAGGGGTCTTGGAGATGTTTTTTAGTTTTAAATTTGATGAAGGTCTAGGGAGAAACTAAAATAATAGTTAATGAGTAGATAAATTAACAAATATACCCTATCCCCCGTAAATTTATGAGCAATACTAATTTATGAAGGTAGGACACAAGTTTTGATCTTGACTGTGCATAATGTTGTTGCAAGAACAATCACCCCCACGTTTAGTAAGAGCGGCATGGTACATAGATTTACATTTATACACTGACTACACAGACCTTACGACACAAGCGAGATGGTCAGGACTTCATTCTAATACAGATAGCAGAACTCCAATTGAAATATAGGGGAAGGAAAGGATAGCACGAGAGAGAGAGAGAGAGTGCGTGTATGTGTGTGTGTGAGAGAGAGGGGTAGGACACGACATTTTGAGCTAGACTGTACTTTAAAGCACAAGCAACCCCCCAGTTATCACAGCGGCGGCAAGCAGAGAGAGAGAGAGAGATATAGATAGTGTTCCCGAATCACAGCATCTCGTACAATAAGGGGGAGTATAGGATTTTTCTGGACCCCTTTCTCTCTCATGTTTAGTCCCATTAGTTTTGAGATTTAAAGACGCTCTTTCCATTAGTTTGGCGATTTTAAAAACTTTCATTCAATTTGTGTCAATATTAAAACATTTCGTGCCATTTAGGTGTTGATTTTTTCCCGGCGAGTGATAGCGAGCCTGTATTTTTACGAGGAATCTGCCTTTGGCCGAGACTTTTTTCTACCGAAAAATTTGCAAATTTATCAGCCTTGTGGGTGTTTTCTTAAGCTTGTTGGAGGTCTAGTGAGGGCACTGAAAAAAATACATAAATAAATAAATAAATAAATAGACCAAAATAATAGCCCTCTCCCTCTTAATGTCTGGCTAGCTAATAATAACAGCCCACTGGCTTACACTTACTGGAGGAGAGCGACCAGACAGGCAATTGAGGGTTTTATGCTATTTATACAGTTTTTGGTTAACAATTTATACAGTTTATTGACTTGAAGTTTTTGTATTTATATTTGTACTTGTTTATTTTTTTTATTTTTTTTTTGCTCCCTAGACTTTCAACAAGTTTGACAATATAGAAGGATAAACAAAAAAGAACCCCCTTCGAGATAATTTGTATATTTTTGGTAAGCAAAACTTTGGTCGGCTCCTCCTAAATTACAAGTTCGCTTTCGTTCGCCATGAACTAATGGATATCTAAATGGCATGAAAGGTCTTAAAATTGACAATAAAAATTGGGCGAAAGGTCTTTAAATCACCAAACTAATGGAGCGAACGTCTTAAAATTTAAAAAATAATGGTACTAAACATAATTTTTTTTTGGTCTTTTGATCCCTTCACTACGACGACTTTTTGCAACATATTATTGTGGCTATCATTGTGCGATTGTATACAGTTTAGGAAAGACGTGCAAGTCAGAACATTAATTAAAATAGTTTGTTCTTTTTCGAGTCGTCGAGGTTCTTCCTAAGCTGCATGCAAGCCTATAATATTATCCAGAATAACATATATATGAAGTCATTGTATTATTATGTTCCTTCCAACAACCAAGTATACTCCTAAAATCGATTAATGAAATTTACAAACACATTAAAGAGTTTACGTTATTAGACGTCCTTAGTAAAACGCATATCTTCTACAGTAAGCCAAAATAGAATGAGAATCAAACAAATCTTATACATAACTAACTGCATTAATTTTGTAAGCTTGATGCATGTATAGGGAGGAAACTATTTTTTTTATATTTATTGCATACTGTATACCGATATATATATATATATAATATATAAACACACGAATAACTACATATTTCTTTTAATTCCTTCAGTACGATGGCAACTTTATTTTTTATTCTGACTCAATTTAATATTCTGTTCAGCTAAGGAAATACCTGTGGGAGTCGGAAGGTTAATTGACATAATGTGCGTTCCTCTTGTGTCTTAGTTGTCCTTACTAAACTTCATAAATCGTCTGCTGTTAGCCAACATAAAATAGGAATCAGCGTATCTCGTACATAACTCTGACTGCATTAAGGGGGGATGGTTCATTGTTTGGGCGATTTTTGCATGTATTCATGATTTTTCTAGTTTCCTCCCTAGACCTCCATCAAATTTAAAAAAAAAACATCCATTAGATCCCCCATCTTGATTAATTTGTATACTTTTTGGTAGAAAAATGTCCCGGCCGAAGGCCGATTCTTCCAACATTACAGGCTCACTATCGTTCGCCAGGGAAAAAAATCAACACCTAAATAGCACGAAAGTTCTAAATATTGACGAATAAATGGGGCGAAAGGTCTTAAAATCGACTAACTAATGGGGCAAACATCTTAACATCTGAAAAATAATGGGGCTAAACATGAGGGAGAGAGTGGTCCAGAAAATCGGCCCATCCCCCCTTAATGTCTACCTGGCGAATAATAACAACACACAGTCTAAAATTTGCTCGGGATGTTTAGTAGGGCAAAAACAACAATCAACAATCAAAACAACTTTGTTAACACTTTAATCTCTCCAGAACCATGACGCTATAGTCTATTCGCTGTAAGTTGCTAGAAATCATGACCTCTATCCTCTGTAACTCAAAAAGGGTTAGAGCAAATTGGCTGTAAACTTCCACTTCTATTCCTTGACTGACTCTTCCCAAATGTTAAAAGTATTTGCTCGATTACTCTAGTCATTTTTTTAGTTACAGAGGTTAGAGGTCATGATTTATCGCCTACATACAGCGAATAGACTATAGTTTATAATATTCTGGCTAACGTTAGGCGTTTTATACTGATCTTGGTAAGAATATGTAAATGGTATTTACGGGGTACAAATTCAATTAAGCCTTTAACTAACACTGGCCGTTCGTAATTTGCATACATATGCATAATGTTAGTCAAAACAAAATGCGAATCACTACATGTTATACATACTTGTTGAGTGTATTAAGGGAATATGGTTCACTTTTTGGGCGATTTTTGCATGTATTCATTATTTATCTAGTTTCCTCCCTAGACCTCCATCAAATTAAAAAAAAAATATATCCATTAGATCCCCCTTCTAGATTAATTTGTACATTTTTAGGTAGAGAAATGTCCCGGCCGAAGGCCGGTTTTTCCAACATTACAGGCTCACTATCGATCGCCAGGGAAAAAATCGACACCTAAATAGCACGAAAGGCCTAAATATTGACGTAGAAATGGGGCGAAAGGTCCTAAAATCGACCAACTAATAGGGCAAACACCTTAACATCTGAAAACTAATGGGGCTAAACATGTTACATGAGGGAGAAAATGGTCCAGAAAACCGGCCCATCCCCCCTTAGTGGCTAATACTAAGACCACACTTGCTTGTATTTACTGAGGCCGAGCTAGCAGGCAAGCAAAACAAAACAATAATTGGTAGTGTTGGCCCTTTAAATCCTACACCAAAGTCATATATTGCTGGCTAGTCGTCACCAAACATATTTGTTCAATATATAAAAGAGCCATATCAGTCAGTGTAGTATACTATTATAATATTAAACAGTATATGCATATTGTTGATAATCGTGTGTTATGTATATAAACGTTAAAGAATGAATATGTAATCTGATAGGTAAATGAAACTATTCTGGCTACTATTAGACGATGCTATGCAGTTTATATAGGACCTATGTTATTCAGAGGGCTTATTGAGATCGTATTTACACCTTGAGTCCTAGATATAGATTATAAGATAAAGAAAATCGTCTAATGGTAATAAGAATAAGATGGAAATTGCGTCATCGTGCTGAAGAGGCCCATTCATTATGGTTTATAACTAGCGATTTTGTTTTTCAGTTTGAAGACTTCTCGCAACCAAAAGCGTTAAGCAGAGAATAGAAGTCACCAGAAACCACGGTTGTTGTTGTTGTTGTTGTTGTTCCTCAGGCTGTCTGACCGAACAGCCCCAAGGTCCCGAGCAAGGCCATAACTGAGCGCCCCCACAGAACCCTCCCTGCTTACTACTAAGAAAACACAGGTGACCGAAGCTGCTCCCAAGCGAGGAGCTGAGGAGGGTGCGGAAACGCCCGGGACACCGAAGCCCCACCCAAGGCCCTGTGCCCCTCAGCAATTATGAGGGCAAGTTGAGGGGCAAAGGAAAAAATGTTACGCTCTGGCTCCCAGTCTGCCAACCTCGAGGTTGCCAGTAGGGAGGTCAAGCCACGGAAGAGACGCCGCCACTTCCAAAGAATGAGATAGAATATGTTGAATTTTTAAAATTGTGTTACTAATAAAGGAGGTTATAAGAAATGAATAAGATAAATAGGCAATGAAGGAAATCAGGACGATTGAGAATAATAATGGTGTTTCGTTGTCATCGATTTAAATTGTTCTAGCCTGAGCAGCTCGCCCAGACCCCTGTCAAAGATAGGTTGGTAATAGGCACCTTCTCAACAGCCGTATGTCCAAAATGTTTTGTTCAATTAGTTTGATTAATGGTCAGATATGGACCATTCCTTGCAATCCAAAAATCTTGCCAAGATCCATCAAGGCCAAATGCAATCCTTACTGTTTTAACCTGTTGATCTAGGATGGCATCGTTAAGCCAATGTAAGCTTTTGAAAGAGCTCAACAAGAATGTGTGCCTCACTTCAAGCCAATTATCACCTGACTCGAACACAGTATCCCTATGTGTGAAGGCGCCTATTATGGAACTGGAATTGTGAATCCGTATAATGCAGTCATCAATGTACAGTATTAGGTTAGTGGATAAATCACTCAGCTCAGACTTCATTGGGCTTGGACACGGAGATAAGTGTCATGACAGTGCGTAGGCTACCTAAGAAACTTTTGCATATACAGTGTGTAAAGTGAATGGCCAAGAATTATAAATGAGAGAGAGAAGATATATAAACTGAACAAAGGATGAAAAGGAGAGAGAGAGAGAGAGTGTGAGTGTGTGTGTAGCAATCAGAAGAGATACATGATATACAAGACATATAATAGGCAAGCAGAACACACCTGATACATTGCAAGATGAAGGATATAGATGATGGGAATAGTGATCAACGGAGAGAGAGAGAGAGAGAGAGAGAGAGAGAGAGAGAGAGAGAGAGAGAGAGAGAGAGACAGAGAGAGAGAGAGCAAATGCAATAGCTTAAGGGGGTGACCTACATTTTCTCTCTCCGTATCTCTCTTTCTCTGGCTTTTATCCATTCAGCCTACTGTTTTTAAGACGTTTATCCCCATCCAGGTGTCGATTTCTTCCTGGCGAGCGATAGCGAGCCTGCATTGTATGGAGAAATCCGGCTTCGCCGGAAACATTTTTCTACAAATAAATGTACAAATTTAGCCTGCTGTCAAAAAACATTTAAAGAAATATGCTGTCTCGCTACCGCTCGCCAGAAAAAGAAATCAACACCTGGATGGTGGTAAACGTCTTAAAACAGTAGGCTGAATGGGGCCGAATGGATACAACCCAGACAAAGATAGAAAAGGAGAACAAAAGGCAGGTCACCCCCCCTTAAGGAGGAACGAGTAACAACATAAGTAGTAAGCAGAGCAGAGATAATGAACAGCAAACGATAAAAGAGAGAGAGAGAGAGAGAGAGAGAGAGAGAGAGAGAGAGAGAGCATACATTATTAATATGGAAAGCTCAAGGATAAATGAGTAGAACCAAAATAGTAATGAGCAGATATAAGCAGATAGAGCAGAGTTAAACAGCAGATGTGGAGGAGATACGAGCGGGAGTGCAGCTAAGCTAATCCGCGCAGGTAATCATTGTTAATCAGAAGAGTAATCATCCTTCAGTAGCGCATGTTAAGCAAGGTGAGCAGACGCCTCGGCAGACAGGAAGAGTAGCCTGGCAGAGAGAGAGAGAGAGAGAGAGAGAGAGAGAGAGAGTACAAAGGAAATCAAGCAACAACAGGTCTAGTGACCCTTCTAGGCTGCTTGTCCTCCAAAACACTGAGGATTAAGTGTCCAAACAGTGGTTTAGAGTGGGTAAGGGAACTACTGCCCTGGAACTAATGTCCGTGGCAGGATTAGGAAGTTAGTAGGGGACAGATGGGTTAGTAACTGAGGGGGGGATAAAATAAAGTTATTCATTTACAAACGCAGTCAGTCGCGGGTTTGATGCGAGATATTTGTCTAAGCGGAGTTTAAATGAATCAACGGTGCTGCAGTCTATAACGTCTCGGGGAAGCCCATTCCACAAGTTGACAACTCGATTGAAGAAGAAATTCTTAGATTCGTGTGAGTTAAAAGATTTACCAATAATTTTGCAATAATTTTGAGAGAGAGAGAGAGAGAGAGATGGCGAATAGGAATGATTAGGTATACAAAATTAATAAGCAGATAGAACCAGGATATTAAGCAGTACAAGAGATATGAGCAGAAAATTAGGCAAGCAGATCATTATTAATCAGAACACTTTTCGTTTTTCAGTAGCGCATGTTAAGCAGTGAGCAGAGGTCTTAACAAAATGAAGAGAGAGAGAGAGAGAGAGTATTGATATATCACTATATCATGAATAATTCACTGGATAAAGAACTGTACTGTATACTCACTGTGTGTGTGTGTGTAATCTTGTTATATATATATATATATATATATATATATATATATATATATATATATATATATATATATATATATATATATATATATACATATATATATACTGTATATATATATACTCATACTTTTATCGATTACTATTCAATCGAATTTATTGTCTTCATGATTGGCATGTGTGTCAACACATTATTTCTCGTTATTTCTCCATTGAGTATATATACAGCTATAAGACAGTATACGAAGAAACTCTAATAATCAATCAAAAGTATAAAAGCTCAATTTACTCTAGCTCCCACAAGTTCTTTCTAAACTGAGTAAAGTAGCTTAATGATAGCCTGAAGTAACTGTAAAAGCGCGTCATAATCACCAAGGTGTTTAAGAAGAATTAATATAAACTCATGAATGCACTAATATACTGTATATATATAATGGGTTGGTTGGTGTCCTGCTATATATTTACATAGTAACATTCTGGAACATATATTTATGTTAAATAAACAAAGTATATATGGATGAATTTCGTACCCTGATCTATAATATATTTTCACAGGGTTACCATTTTGAATTTCTTGCTTACATATAATAAGCACAATTCTATAAATATATGGATGGATGTCATGCCCTTCTCCCCAATTTACCACAGTTGCGAGTAAATAGCTGTCTTCCTGCACACCCCGCTTGCCTTCCTACCCACAACATACGCTATTATTGTGCTTGTGTCTTACGGGGACAGTAAATAGCTGTCTTCCTGCACACCCCGCTTGCCTTCCTACCCACAATATACGCTATTATTGTGCTTGTGTCTTACGGGGACAGTAAATAGCTGTCTTCCTGCACACCCCGCTTGCCTTCCTACCCACAATATACGCTATTATTGTGCTTTTGTCTTACGGGGACAGTAAATAGCTGTCTTCCTGCACACACCCCGCTTGCCTTCCTACCCACAATATACGCTATTATTGTGCTTGTGTCTTACGGGGACAGTAAATAGCTGTCTTCCTGCACACCCCGCTTGCCTTCCTACCCACAATATACGCTATTATTGTGCTTGTGTCTTACGGGGACAGTAAATAGCTGTCTTCCTGCACACCCCGCTTGCCTTCCTACCCACAATATACGCTATTATTGTGCTTGTGTCTTACGGGGACAGTAAATAGCTGTCTTCCTGCACACCCCGCTTGCCTTCCTACCCACAATATACGCTATTATTGTGCTTGTGTCTTACGGGGACAGTAAATAGCTGTCTTCCTGCACACCCCCCTTGCCTTCCTACCCACAATATACGCTATTATTGTGCTTGTGTCTTATGGGGACAGTAAATAGCTGTCTTCCTGCACACCCCGCTTGCCTTCCTACCCACAATATATGCTATTATTGTGCTTGTGTCTTATGGGGACAGTAAATAGCTGTCTTCCTGCACACCCCGCTTGCCTTCCTACCCACAATATACGCTATTATTGTGCTTGTGTCTTACGGGGACAGTAAATAGCTGTCTTCCTGCACACCCCGCTTGCCTTCCTACCCACAATATACACTATTATTGTGCTTGTGTCTTACGGGGACAGTAAATAGCTGTCTTCCTGCACACCCCGCTTGCCTTCCTACCCACAATATACGCTATTATTGTGCTTGTGTCTTACGGGGACAGTAAATAGCTGTCTTCCTGCACACCCCGCTTGCCTTCCTACCCACAATATACGCTATTATTGTGCTTGTGTCTTACGGGGACAGTAAATAGCTGTCTTCCTGCACACCCCGCTTGCCTTCCTACCCACAATATACGCTATTATTGTGCTTGTGTCTTACGGGGACAGTAAATAGCTGTCTTCCTGCACACCCCGCTTGCCTTCCTACCCACAATATACGCTATTATTGTGCTTGTGTCTTACGGGGACAGTAAATAGCTGTCTTCCTGCACACCCCGCTTGCCTTCCTACCCACAATATACGCTATTATTGTGCTTGTGTCTTACGGGGACAGGGGCTGTTTTTCTGGTCACCCTTCTTCCTCATGCTTACCCCCAATAGTTTTCAGATTTTATGACGTTCGGCCCATTAGTTTGTCGATTTTAATACCTTTTGCCCCATTTCGTTGTCAATTTTAAGACCTTTCGTGCCATTTCGGTGTCGATTTTTTCCTGGCGAGCGATAGCGAGCCTGTAATCTTAAGAGTAACCGTCCTTAGGCCGGGACAATTTTCTACCGAAAAATGTACAAATTAATCTAGAAGGGGGATCTGATGGATGTTTTTTTAAAGTTTGATAGAGGTCTAGGGAGGAAACTAAAAAATAATAATAAATAAATTAAAAATCTACCAATAAGTGAACCATCCCCCCTTTAAGGCACAGTCATACATGGGATTAGTCCACCTTTTTCCGACTATTCTTGTTTGGCAGCTTGGGTTTTAATGCTATATCTGACTGGAGCAACCTAAAATAGCATGTCTAGTCTAGTTTTGATATAAATACCAAATAATAATAATAATGATAATATTAATAATAATAATGATAATGATAATAAGGTTGGGAGTATACAGTTGTCTTCCTGTATACTCTGCTTCCTGTACTACCCACAAGCAACACTATTCATATATATAGATATAAATATATATATATATATATATATATATATAATTATATATATATATATATATATATACGGTATATATATATATACTGTATATATATATACACTATATATATATATATATATATATATATATATATATATATATATATATATATACACACGTCACAATAATAATGGCCAAAGAAAAATATGGCCGCTCTCTCTTCCTACAGGATTTCACTCATGGCTAACAACCCCCTTTGCTTGCACCCCTGTCTGTCTCTCTGTCTGTCTGTCTGTCTGTCGGCCCACGCGCCTGCATGCTTATTTATCTTTTTGCTTGCATCATTCCTCGCTCGCCTACTCACGCCTTGCTTTATTTACTTGCGAGATGGAGAATGCTCTTATATATATACATTCCTGTCAGCTGTGCTTGTAACAATATTTGTTTTCTGATATTCTCTGGTCTTGCCTGCTGACGGTAATGGTGGTGTCATACGAGCATATTTTTAACCTGCGCGTCGTTGTAGGGTTGAAGCGCAAAATACTGTTTTCACCTGTGTGTGTGTTCCCAAATATGTCGTGGACGTATGAATGGGTATCCATGAAACGTGGTCATATCCTTCATTTGGTACCACAAAGGATCCCATTAACATTTGGTTAACATTGGATGAAGCTCCTGCCCCCCACGCACACCCCTCTATTTAAATCCCCAATAATATGATCACGAAAAGGGCTTGCTTGATTTTCTTTCCACCGCCTGTCTATCCTGCTACCAATTTGAGCTATCACATTTCACCACATTTTCACTGATTGCGTCCTAATTGATGGGATTTCTAAATTATTAGTTATATTATGCAAGAATTCCAAGTCAAATCGAATTTTGACTAGTAAAAGCGCCGAAAAGATGTCGTGTGACGTAGTCTTTCAATCAGATGAATCTAATTTATGTTTTAATTTAGGTGCATATTGACAATTTTATTTTATTTGAGATGGATTGGTCAGAGTTGGAGGGTTAATTGAAATAATCTTTAACCTTTTCATTCTAGAGGTCCTTCCTAAGGTTAATAAAATCGTTTGGTAGTAGCTAAGATGAGGAACAAATTGGCGTCATCTGATTAAAGGAGGTTAATGCTTGTAAACTCAGCAGCATGACTCCTGCAAGGATTTCAGCCCCATGATATATTTTGACTGTCAGCACTCAAGCTCTCTGGTAATTGGTTCCTTGTTCGTGTTTCCTTTATAAGAACTATCAGCTGAGTCCCGTTTACGCGCACAAATACGTCTGCAAGTCATCTGCTCCCACCTACTTTTTACTCGAGTTGTTGTTTATTTTCTTTATGTATTTTGCTTTTTCTCTGGTTCATTTTCGGATTTCCAGTTGGCTTAATACGCTCACATTATTTTGATAGCGCCAGATTACTTACGTGCATTCTTGAGTTGGCCTGATACGTTAACTATATTTTGTTAGCACCAATTTGCTTACATGCATTGTTCAGTGGTTGTGGCTTTTGGTAGTTGATTCCACTTATATTGTGTTCTTTATCTACGAGTGTGTCAAATGAGAGACTATTTTAAGCCACTCATAAATCAGAGGCCCTTTTCTTTGTTCTTTTTGTTATGAATGACAACTTAACATTATGGTTTTTTATTCTTCTTATGCTTTTTGAAGTGATAAAAGACCAAAACAATACAGTTTCACGTAAATTTTCCTATATACATTTTCAAAATAATTCCTGTCTTAATACCAGATTATCTTGGTGTGATACACTGCTGTTTTTCCTTAATTGCAAATACTCAGAGTCTAAAAAACATTAGTCCTGTGTGTGTGTGTGTGTTTGTGTTTGTGTTTGTGTGTGTGCGCGTCGATGTCTATGGTTGTGCTTCACATATATTATACTTCACATATTTTGACTATCTTCAATCTATCTTAAATTATCTCTCAGAATCAAACAGAAACTTTCTATAACTCTAATAATATTATGTTTCAAGAAGATAATGATATAATCACATATATTCTGAATTAAAATATAATCACTGAGTATCAATAATAGATGGGTTCCACAGTGTTTGGTATAACATGTATTTTAAGCAAGCTACAAAAGATGGCCAAGCAAAGAATTCAAGAACTAATGTAGGTCGAAAGGGGTCCAGCCTGACACGGAAAGAGATATAGAAAGTCAAAATATGTGCCGAAGAAAAATGTGAAGACAAGAGACAGACAGAATGGAAGAGGCGTGCGAGATAATAGAAAGGCTTCAGTATTGACAATTCATGTGCCCAGATATAGGAGGTTTGACAAGCAGAGAGATTTCAGAGGGATTCTCGAGGGCAAATAAGCGAATGTAGGAGCGGGAATCGTGCATGTTAAGGGGGGGGGGGGAGAGAGAGAGAGAGAGAGAGAGTACAAAGGAGTACAGAGGAAATCAAGCAACAACAGGTCTAGTGACCCTTCTAGGCTGCTTGTCCTCCAAAACACTGAGGATCAAGTGTCCAAACAGTGGTTTAGAGTGGGTAAGGGAACATTGGAAAGGGAACTACTGCCCTAGAACTAATGTCCGTGGCAGGATTAGTTAGTAGGGGACAGATGGGTTAGTAACTGAGGGGGGGATAAAATAAAGTTATTAATTTACAAACGCAGTCAGTCGCGGGTTTGATGTGAGATATTTGTCTAAGCGGAGTTTAAATGAATCAACGGTGCTGCAGTCTATAACGTCTCGGGGAAGCCCATTCCACAAGTTGACAACTCGATTGAAGAAGAAATTCTTAGATTCGTGTGAGTTAAAAGATTTACCAATAATTTTGCAACCGTTTCCCCGCGTGTAATTAGATTGGTCGATAGTGAAGTACTTACTACAGTTCATATTGTCGATGCCTTTGATGATTTTGAACACTTGAATTAAGTCACCTCTTAATCTGCGCTGGGTTAAAGGAAATAGATTTAATTCTCTAAGACGCTCTTCGTATGGTTTGTTCTTTAGGCTAGGCATCATTTTGGTAACTCTACGTTGAACTCGTTCTAGCTTGTGTATATCTTTTAGGTAATAAGAGCACCAGGATTGAACGCAGTATTCCAGAAGAGGGCGGACTAAGGAATTGTAAAGGGTTAGGATAACTTCTTTGGATTTATGCTCAAATGACCTGCCTATAAAGCCAATTATTTTGTTTGCCTTCTTAACAACTTCTGAACATTGTTGACTCGGTTTTAGGTTACTCGATATTGTTACTCCCAGATCGGTTTCTTTGTTTACATTCTTAAGCTGAGTGCCATTCATTGAATAGTTTGCTGTCTCATTTAGGTATCCGATATGTAGTACTTTACATTTATCCGCATTGAAACTCATTTGCCAAATTTGGGCCCAACATGACAATTTATCTAGATTGTGTTGCATATCGTCAACTTGTTCTTTTGAGAGTACGCTATTTGCAATTTTTGTATCGTCAGCAAATTTTGAGATTGTACAGGTGAGACCCTCATCTATGTCGTTGATGTAAATTAGAAAGAGAATTGGTCCTAGTACCGATCCCTGGGGTACCCCGCTACTTACATTGGTCCATTTAGATGCCTTACCGATTATGACTACTCTTTGCTTTCTGTCGCTGAGCCAATTTTCTATCCATTTCAACACACCGTCTTGTATTCCATGCGCTTTTAGTTTTAGCAGTAAACGTTTGTGGGGAACTTTGTCAAAGGCCTTTTGAAAATCAAGGTATATAATATCTACAGCTTTACTCTCATCGTAGAGGTTGAGGATATCGTGGAAGAAGTCTAAGAGGTTTGTTAAACAGGAACGTTTTTTACGAAAGCCGTGTTGAGTATCTTTAAGTAAGTTTTTGCCTCTAAGTGATTTACGAGTCTGTCTCTTATGACCGTTTCTAGCATTTTACATACAATTGAGGTTAAGCTAATTGGACAATAGTTACTGGGTAGGGATTTGCTGCCTTTTTTGAATATCGGTGTTACGTTGGCTAGCTTCCACTGATCAGGCATAGTCCCAGACTGCAAGGATTCATTGAATAGCAATGTCAGTGGTTTGGAGAGCTCATCCTTAGCTTCCTTTATAACTCTAGGCGAGATTGTATCAGGTCCAGGCGTTTTATTTACCTTGAGTTTATCTAAACAATTCAATACTTCTCTCTCTGTAACGGTGATATTGCTTAGAACATCTGAATTATCAATCTGAATCGGTGATGGTGTAGGGATATCACTGAGGTCTTCGGTTGTAAAAACTGATGCAAAGAAGGTATTGAGGGCATTACTCATTTGTACTTCATCTTTGGTGTATTCTCCATTTTCATCGACTAACGGTCCAACAGTTAAAGTAACTACTTTTTTCTTTCTGATATAACTATAGAATTCTTTCGGGTTTGTTTTACTTTGATTCGCAACATGTAACTCCAGGGTCTTTCTACTTTGCTTAATAAACTTTTTGGCTTTGCGTCGTAGCTCTACAAATTTCACCCGTTCTTCGTCATTTTGTGAGGATTTTAATCTATCATTAGCAAATTTTTTAGCAAGCAGACAGTCTGAAATATCTTTATTCCACCATTTGGGCTTATCATTATGGCCTGGACGCCGTATTTTCGATGGTATGCAGTCTTGCACTGCCTTAAGGTAAGTGGTTGTGAAACACTCCCAAGATGTATTTATGTCGTTATTGTTAGTCAGAAAGCTCCAGTCAGTTTCTTTAAGCTTTGATTTAAGTTTATGAAAATTTGCTTTCTTGAAATTAGGGACTTTCTCAATGCTGCTATTTGATTTGTTACTAGTAAACTTTAAAGTGAAAGTTATCGTACGATGGTCGCTGTTACTGAATTCATCACCAACATTCAAATTCTCTATTAATTCTTCTTTTGTTGCGAGTACAAGGTCAAGCACATTATTACCACGGGTCGGAGATTGTACAAATTGAAAAAGTGAACTCTCTTGCAAGTTAGCATAGAGGTCGTGTCCAGAGTGTGAAGTAAGAATATCGCCCCATTTAGTCACGGGTAAGTTGAAATCGCCAAGAATTACGGTATCTTGTATGTTAGTTATTTCTGCAATTTGTTCATAAATTTCACTGTCAGTTTGCACTGATTGAGATCGGGGTCTGTATAATAAAGCTAGTGTTATTTTAGTTCCTCGTTTATTATTTAATAGTATGTAAGATATGTCTATATTCGCAATTTGAGGTTTTGACATTAAGACGAGATTAAGACTTTCCTTTATAAAAAACAGAACTCCTCCTCCATTTCTATTGATCCGACTTTTCTCAAACATTGTATAACTAGGAAGCGTATATTCGGCTAAAAAGTCTGTCTTCCGTATTTAACCAAGATTCTGTAATGCCGATTATATCATAATGTTCTGTAAACACGATTTCCTCTAGATCTGAAAATTTATTGCGTATGCTACGAGCATTTACATAAAACACCTTAAGAGTATTAGAGTTGGATGTTACTGATTGTGCATTGTCTGAATTTTCAGTTCGTATTTGACTTACACTACCCTGTCTGGGGTCTGGTTGACCCCGTTTTTTGAACGGAAATCCTTGACTGCATCGTTCAGCAGACGACCAAGACGTGCTGTTCCTACTTCATTGAGATGTACACCATCTCCTGAAAACAAAGATTTATCATAGTAAAAATGATCCCACGTGTCGACAAAGCCGATGTCCTCCTCCCTGCAGAGTTTGGCTAGTCGACGATTTGTACTGGTAGCTATGTTGTAGAATCGGTTTTCTACATCAATCCGGGGAACAATTCCTGAAATTAAGATTCTATTAGATTTTTCCTTGAAGGACCTGATCAGCCGCCGGTACTTGCAAAGTAGTTCCTCTGACCGCGTCCGTTGGACATCGTTAGATCCAACGTGGATGACGTACATAGTGCTTGCGGGGGCGATCCTGGAAACCTCTTCCACAGCCGCAACAATGTCGTCCATGCCGCCACCTGGGATACAGAATCGCTTTCTGGTCCTGGATGCCCTGGCGCAGAACTCGGTTAGTTGGCCACGGACAATGGAGTCGCCCACAAGCCGAACTTCTTCCGTTTCCTCTTCCTCGTCAATAGCCAGAATTTTGAAGCGGTTTTGACATGTTGTCGGGATGACCTTCCTGGTACTGGTACTGGGATGCACATTGTTTCTCACTAACTTAAAATTGTCCTGGGGGGGAGTGAGAGTAGAGTCATTATTATTTTCTGCAACATCTAAGGTAGCTGCTGGTGTGGGTACCGGTACCGGTACTGTATGCACTGGAATGGCGGTTGACATCGTAGTGGTTTCTTGGGCCGAGGGCACTCCTACGTTGAGTGTGGCAAATTCTTGAAGGGATTCAAGCTTCGTAGTCAGGGCATCGATCTTGCTGTGAGCTGCATTCAATTCATCCGCAATCTTCTCTCGGCGCTGGCAAAATCTACAAATTTGGACATCAGTATCAACAAACATGGTAGGGCCAAATTTACCGGAACAACTCGTGCAGGTTCGTTGCGGCGCCATGACGATATAATCACAATATGCCTGAAAATCACACAAATTTATGTTAGCCAAATGGTACAATTAAAGCCTGAAAATCACAAAAAATGTATGTATTCAATGTGATACAATTAATTCCTGAAAATCACACAAAATTTTGTTAGCAATATGATAAAATTAATATGCCTGTAAATCACAAAAAATATGTTAGCAATAGAACACAATTTATGCCTGAAAATAAAACAAAAATTGATGTTAGCAGTATGACACAGTTAAAGCCTGAAAATCACAAATGGACTAGAAATGTGTTACAAAATTGACTGGAAAAAAAAGTGGGAGAGGGTTAATGTAGCCTAGTGAAAAAACTGGAAAACAGTGTACAGTACAGTAACAAAAAAAAAATATATATATATATATATTTTTTTTTTTTCTATATTCCAACTTACTTCCTCTCGGGCATAGTCTGAGAGCCTTAACATTCACCGCTTTACAATGAACAGTGAAGCCCGTGAGGTCTTGTTCCAGTCTAGGGAGTGAGACATGTGAAGCACGTAGAGTACAACGAGCACCTGCCATCTTGCCTTCACATGAGGCACGGTGCTCACTCATGGCCCGAAACGACCCCATCTCTGAAGCCATCTCGTTCCCGTGCTTCACTGTCTCACCCCCTACACTCGGACTCTCACACTTACACACACACAACGCCACCTGTTGAGCAGATAACTCACCAGGCATTGCATCCCTATAGCATATTTTGAATATGGGAATATTCATACACTGCTATTTAATCAGGGAACAATGAGGGTATTTTATTGACGTTTCGGTGGGCTTGTGGTAATGCACTGATACTAGGTACAGCACAAATTCCATCCCAATAATATATTCCCATTGATACATCGGGATTTGAACCCGGGACCTTTGGATTACCAGGCCAGTGGCAAGACCACTCCACCACACCTCCCTGCTTTCAATTTCAATATTGTTAGCAATATGGTACAATTAATGCCTGTAAATCACAAAAAGAATATGTTAATCACAAAATGAATATTATGGCTGTAAATCACAAAAAATATGTTAGCAATAGAACACAATTTATGCCTGAAAATAAAAACAAAATTGATGTTAGCAGTATGACACAGTTAAAGCCTGCAAATTGTTAATAGACTTAATTTGTTACAAAATTTACTGGGAAAAAAAAAAAAAAAAAAAGTGGGAGAGGGTTAATTTAGCCTAGTGAGAAAACTGGAAAGCAGTATACAGTACAGTAACAAAAAATATTGGTTAGCAATATGGTACAATTAATGCCTGTAAATCACAAAAAGAATATGTTGATCACAAAAAGAATATGTTAGCACTAGAACACAATTTTATGCCTGAAAATAAAATGATGTTAGCAGTATGACACAGTTAGGCTAAAGCCTGTATATTAGTTTATACAGTGGTCGACACAATACTAATAATAATGGAGTTAGTAATATCCCTGGCAAGAGTGTGAGAGGCCTATTAATATGGTGACAAGTATCTGAAATTCGATTAATAAATAGGCTATCAAAAAGTATTACAGTAACTAAATTATTCTAACCCAATATTAAAATATCTTGACAAATGTTAGTGTTTGCGATTTATATAGATGACCAAGATAAAAAGTTCAACCAAGTACAGTATTGGCTAGACTTTGATATATAAAATACAAGAAGAGGGTTTGTTTATGCGTACACAGGTGGCGCTGGGATCGGCGGCGTCTCTACTAACTTGACAAATAGAATTTTGAAAAACAAACGTTTATCAGTCAAAACTACAGTACAATGTCATGCAAGATAACTACTGGGTGGTTTGCTAAGCACTTAACTACAGTGAGGGCTAAAATATCTACAATAAGTGCTAGAACTTTATAATATGAAACAAGCAAATAGTTTGTTTACTTTAGAGCGTCGGTCGGTCGGTCGAGAGAGAGAGAGAGAGAGAGATAATATTATGATGGGAAGATGAAATACGTGAAAAGATGATGGTAAGGGATGCAACAGTGTAGATACTGGATATTGATTAATACATCCTTCACCAGTTCAGACATAATTCAAAACAGAGAGAGAGAGTATTGGAAGATGAATTGAGGGAAAGGATAACAATGGAAAGGGATGCAACAGTATGGATACAGGATAATGAATAATACATCCTTCACAAGTTAAGACAGAATTCAAAACACAGAGCGAGAGAGAGAGAGAAGTGAGTGAGCATTGGAAGATGAAATAAGTGAAAAAATAATGCAAAGGAGTACAAAGGAAATCAAGCAACAACAGGTCTAGTGACCCTTCTAGGCTGCTTGTCCTCCAAAACACTGAGGATCAAGTGTCCAAACAGTGGTTTAGAGTGGGTAAGGGAACATTGGAAAGGGAACTAATGTCCGTGGCAGGATTAGGAAGTTAGTAGGGGACAGATGGGTTAGTAACTGATGGGGGGGATAAAATAAAGTTATTAATTTACAAACGCAGTCAGTCGCGGGTTTGATGCGAGATATTTGTCTAGGCGGAATTTAAATGAATCAACGGTGCTGCAGTCTATAACGTCTCGGGGAAGCCCATTCCACAAGTTGACAACTCGATTGAAGAAGAAATTCTTAGATTCGTGCGAGTTAAAAGATTTACCAATAATTTTGCAACCGTTTCCCCGCGTGTAATTAGATTGGTCGATAGTGAAGTACTTACTACAGTTCATATTGTCGATGCCTTTGATGATTTTGAACACTTGAATTAAGTCACCTCTTAATCTGCGCTGGGTTAAAGGAAATAGATTTAATTCTCTAAGACGCTCTTCGTATGGTTTGTTCTTTAGGCTAGGTATCATTTTGGTAACTCTACGTTGGACTCGTTCTAGCTTGTTTATATCTTTTTGGTAATAAGGGCACCGGGATTGAACGCAGTATTCCAGAAGAGGGCGGCCTAAGGAATTGTAAAGGGTTAGGATAACTTCTTTGGATTTATGCTCAAATGACCTGCCTATAAAGCCAATTATTTTGTTTGCCTTCTTAACAACTTCTGAACATTGTTGACTCGGTTTTAGGTTACTCGATATTGTTACTCCCAGATCGGTTTCTCTGTTTACATTCTTAAGCTGAGTGCCATTCATCGAATAGTTTGCTTTCTCATTTAGGTATCCGATATGTAGTACTTTACATTTATCGGGATGCAACAGTGTGGGTATAGGATAATGAATAATAGTCCTACATCCTTCACAAGTTGAGACAGAATTCCAAAACACAGAGAGACAGAGAGAGAGAGAGAGAGAGAGAGAGAGAGAGAGAGAGAGAGAGGGGATGTAGTTGGCCTTCGTTGGTGGTTGTGCAGGTGGATATACTGAATGACGTAAACGGTAAAAGGGTAAGGAGGAGGAGGGAAGAAGGAGAGCGAGGTGGAACAATAACAATGATGTAAGGGCGAACTGGGGAAATCACACACACACACACACACACACACACACACACACACACACACACACACACACGATATACTGTATATTTGTATTTTTTTCGGTAGAAAGATTACTCATCCTAAAAAACCAGGCTCGCTATCGCATGCCAGGAAAGCAATTGACACTTAAATGGCACGAAAGGTCTTAATATTGACAACAAACTGGGATGGAAGGTCTTAAAATCGACAAAATAATGACATGTCTAAAATCTCAAAACTAATGGGACTAAACATGAGGTAGAAGGGAGTCCAGCAAAAAAAGCATATACCTCCCCGTTAATAGAGATGCAAACTCACGCCCGCGGTGCTAACATAAAAGGTAGTGGTGTTCGCGAAAAGAGCCCTTCAGTATCTCATATTGTGACTCCATGATCCATAATATGTTCAGTATCTTCACAGGTCAATCTCAACACCATGATACTAACTGTGGGAGTTAAGCGTTTAATTAAGATAGTTTTGTTTAACCCTTTGATTTATTGAGATCCTTTCTAAGTTACATAAAACCACTTAATGATTCTTATGTTCTTTACACCAACCAACTTTACTTCTAAACTCAATCAATGAAATCAACAAATCCATGTGGCAGTCCGGGGATAACCAGAAACAATGTGAAAAAACGTCATAGGCACTCCAAGGGTTAATTACCTTAAGCTAAAATTATAGAAGTAATCAATCCATAATTATGCAAACTATATTGTTAATTAAAATCGTATGCCTCCATCTATAGTATTTTGTATCTGTACGTAGAGAAAATAAACTCCACACCCGAATACATATTGAATATAAAGGTGTTGTGCAGTTGTGATAAGGAGGAACGTTCCCCTGGATCTATAGCCAGAAAAAAATGTACATTGAATTTGTGGCAGGTGTACGTGCTAGATATATGCGGAGATGTGTGTGGGGGGGGGGGGGGGGGGGGAGAGAGAGAACAAGGTGGTGGTGGTGGGAGATAAGGAAAAGAAAGTGTGGATGTAAGGAGTGAAAGGATTCAATTTATACAAGAGAGAGTGAGAGTGTGAAAGTGAGTGAGTGAGTGAAGAGAGTGTAGAAGAACAAAAAACCAACATATTCCATACACCTACCCTGCTCTTCTACAGATTTAAGTTTCACTCATTCTTTATTCCGTCTAAACCCTATCCTTCCCCGCTAACCCCCATAATAAAAGATAGATAGTAGATAGATAGAGACAGACAGACAGAGAACGAGCATGAGCATTGCGTGTGAGAGGGAAGCAGAGGGAGAGCAAGAAGCCAAGATTATCGGTAGATGCCCCCACAAATTATACCTCAGCGGGAGTCCCATTACAATTGACCTTAAATATCGGGCAGACTAATGCACTCCCACTTATTTAGGCTCTTTCCTCCATAATTTTACTATCTTCATTGTTTTTATGTACACCGAGAATCATTATCAAACGCCTCAACTGATCGCTCGTAATTTCTGGAATCAGTGAACCTAAACATGTATTTTGCGCCACAGTTCAAAGAGGAAGTGGCGCTACTTTTGCATATTATTGTTAACAAATTTTCTCTGGGATCGTAGGCTACATTGAGGTAGGTCAGGTTATCGAGAGTTATACGTAGTTGATTGTGCTTTGTAAACCTGTTTTAAAATCGTGTTTAACTAGTACAATTCTAACGGTAAATATATTATAATCAATGCCTGTGTTCAAACGAGTTTATGCGGTCTAAATAAGCACTTCTTATGTGCATCATTTTGGCACAACTGAACGCCTAATTGTTATCAGTGTCGTTTGCTACATACTGACCTAACAATCTTTAACCTTTTGATGATTTGGACGTATTTTTGACAGTTTATTCTGGCTATCATTAGACCAATTGTTCAACTTCGGAAATATCTGTGGGGGTCAGAGGTATAATTTAGTTGGTTCTGACTACTTAGATTGCAGGAGGTAAGTAGAAAGTAGAGAAAGAGACAGATGTATAGAGGCAACAAAGCCAGGAAGAGGAAACGGTGGCAGGTAGACGGGAGAAGGGGCAAACACGGGTAGACAGGTGAGAGATAACAATGATTAAACAAACGGTGACAGAGGGGGGGGGGGGAAACATCGACGAGGATTAGACATAATAACAAAAGGAACAAGACAGGAAGGATAGCCAGGACAGGTAGACGGAAGCAAGGAACAAGGGGCAACACGGGTAGACAGTTGAGAGATGACGGAGATGATTGAGACAGGTGGGAGGAGGTGTCGGGTTAGGTAGGTTGGAGGAGGCATTAAGAGGCAGGTAGGAGACAGGAGGAGGCACATGTTTAATAGACAGCTGAGGCAGAGATATATGTGACAGAGACAGACAGAGATAAGTTAGATACACACAATAGAGAGATGAGATAGACACAGTAGAGATTGTAGAGACACAGTAGGCTAGAGATGTGGGATAGAGACAGTAGAGAAATGGGATAGACACAGTAGAGATTGGAGAGACACAGTAGAGATGTGGGATAGAGACAGTAGAGAAAATGGGATAGAGGCAGCAGAGATGGGATAGAGTCAGTAGAAAGAAATGGGATAGATACAGCAGAGATGGGTAGAGACAATAAACAGATAGAAGGCAGTAATATACAGGGGGTAGATTGCTTAAGGGGAGACTGGTCGTTTGTTTGGTCTATTAATTAATGTATTCATATTTTTTTTAGTTTCCTCCCTAGACCTTCATCAAGCTTGGAATAACACCCCCTAGACCCCCCTTCAAGATAAATTTGTACATTTTTTGTTAGAAAAATATTCCGGCCAAAGGCCGGTTCCTCTTAAAATTGCAGGCTTGCTATCGCTCGCCAGGAAATAATCGACACCTAAATGGCACGAAAGGTTTTAAAATTGACAACGAAATGGGGCGAAAGGTGTTAAAATCGCCAAACTAATGGGCCGAACGTCTTATAATCTCAAAACTAGTGGGGCTAAACATCAAGGAGAAGGGTGTCCAGAAAAACGGTCTGCCTCCCCTTAAATGACAGCGGAGAGATATATGATAAAGGCAGGCAGGTGCAAACATTGGCATTCATTCATAACAGAAGGAGCGTCTTACAATATACAGTATTATGTTAAGAATTATTACGATTTGTGTAGTGTCTAACGTCATTTTGTAGCCTGCATTGGAGCAAGTATCGATAACACTACACATGTAACTGATAGTAAAGATGAAAATACTGATAGAGTAGAATTTCCGTCTAGAGCTAGTAGTTCAACAGGATATAATAAGTTAGCTAAACACAATAGAAAATTAGTTGCAAATAAAAGTAATAGGTTGAGCGTATATTATACAATTTGTAGGAGTTTATGTAAGAAAATGAACGAACTTAGAGCACTCGTTAGCACAGAAAATATAGACATAATAGCGCTAACTGAAACGTGGATTAATACAGAATCTAGTAATTTTTTAGCAGAATTTGATATTCCAGGGTATAGTTTGTTTAAATATGACCGAACAAGTAGGAGGGGCGGGGGTATAGCAGTGTTTGTCAGGAGTACATTAAAAAGCTGTATTAAATCAGGTATTAGACTAAATAATTATAATGAAAGTGTTTGGGTAGAGGTTAACGAAGATAGTGAGACCATAGTTATTGGAGTTATATATAGACCGCCTAATATGAGTAGAAATGGCGGAACATCGTTATGGGAGGAAATTAAAATAGCATCAAGGTTTAGCAATGTGTGCATTATGGGGGATTTTAATTTTCCGAACATTGATTGGCAGCACCAAATAGGCGACTCCGATTCAGTAGAGTTTATTGAGGTAGTACAAGATAGTTTTTTATTTCAATTCATAGATACGCCGACTAGAGGTATTAATATTCTTGATTTAGTTTTCAGTAACAATGAACATAATTATGATAAATAATGTAGAGATTGGTGACCACCTAGGAAATAGCGATCATAAATCTATTTATTTTAATATACAATGGACAGGGAATGCTAAAGAGAATACGACACTTATCCCAGATTTCAGAAAAGCCGATTATGGTGGGCTAAGAAGAGACTTAAGGGTGGACCCTATTGTTAAGCAATTAAGTCAGGATATGCCAGAGTTAAACTTGCCACCTACATATAACCAGTTTATTGCTTCACTCCACAATGCTCAAAATAAATATATCCCTAAGAGAAGATTTAGATCGACGCAGAACCAACCAAAATGGATGACTAATAAGCTAATAGATCTTATAGGAAAAAAGAAAGGCATATATAGAAAAATAAAGAAAGGCGAAAATCATCTAAATATATACTATCAGACTCTATCAAGACAGGTCAAAAAGGAAATCAGGAAAGCAAACAGAAATTATGAAATAAGGATAGCCAGTGACTCAAAAAATAACCCTAAAGCTTTTTACCAACTATATAAATCTAAAGTTAGAGATGTAATAGGCCCCCTAAAAACTTCAATAGGAGAAATAACAGAAAATGATTTAGAAATGTGCAGTACATTAAATAGTCAGTTTCTTTCCGTTTTCACTAATGAAAATTTGGCACAGATTCCAGAAATCAATATGGTATATAGTGATAGTGTAGAAAATATGTTAAGTACAGTTAGTATAAGTAGAAATGATGTGCTTAAGGAAATTGACAGACTGAAACCTCAAAAATCGCCTGGTCCTGACGAGGTATATGCTAGAGTATTAAAAGAATGCAGAGATGAGTTAAGTAGCCCATTAGCATTTCTATTTAACAAGTCATTAGAAACAGGTTTAGTTCCAGAAGCTTGGAAGCTTGCAAATGTAGTTCCGATCTTCAAAAAAGGTGATAAATCGATAGCATCCAATTACCGTCCCATTAGTCTCACATCAATCATAGGAAAGTTGCTAGAGTCTATTATTGCTAGGAAAATTAGAAGCCACTTAGTACAATTTAACTTAATAAGTTCTTCTCAGCATGGATTCACTCAGGGACGTTCTTGCCTTACTAATTTGCTTAGCTTTTTCTCAGAGGTATATGAAGCAGTAGATAGTGACAAGTCATATGATATTATATATTTAGATTTCAGTAAAGCTTTCAACAGAGTCCCTCATGAGAGATTGATGAGAAAGGTTGAGGCACATGGAATAGGAGGGTCGTTGTTGGAATGGATTAGGTCATGGCTAATTGGTAGGAAACAGAGAGTCAGCATAAATGGTACCAAGTCAGAGTGGGGAGCAGTCAAAAGTGGTGTACCCCAGGGATCGGTATTAGGTCCCCTTTTGTTTCTTATATACATAAATGACCTAGATTTAGGTATAACTAGTAGGATAAGTAAATTCGCAGACGATACTAAAATGGGGAGATCAATTGATTCAGATAGCGATATAGAGTGCCTCCAAAGGGATCTAGATACCTTACATGAATGGTCAGTAAATTGGCAGATGAAGTTTAACATTGACAAATGCAAGGTATTAAAGATAGGGAAGATGCAAACAAATTTTAAATATAAACTAGCTAATTTAGAATTAGAAAATTCAGACTGCGAGAAAGATCTAGGTGTGTTTGTTAGTAATGATTTGAAGCCTAGAAAACAGTGTATAAGCGTTCGTAATAAGGCAAACAGGATTCTCGGGTTCATCTCTAGGAGTGTGAGTAACCGAACTGCTGATGTTATCTTAAAACTTTACTTGTCATTAGTAATCCCCATATGGATTATGCTGTCCAATTTTGGTGTCCTTATTACAGAATGGACATAGATTCATTGGAGAGAGTACAGCGTAGAATGACAAAAATGATCCATAATATTAGAAATCTTCCGTATGAAGAAAGGTTGAAGAAATTTGGTTTACATTCGTTAGAGAGACGCAGAGTTAGAGGGAATATGATAGAGGTGTTCAAAGGGGACATGAAAAATGTACTAAAGCTCAGTGATAGCGAAAACACTTGTACCAATGGTTTCAAATTAGATAAATTTCGTTTCAGAAAACATATAGGCAAATATTGGTTTGGTAACAGAGTTGTAGATGGGTGGAATGGACTACCAAGTGCTATAGTGGGATTAAAAACGGTAGGGAGCTTTAAGATAAAATTGGATAAGCATATGGACGAGAAGGGTTGGGTGTGAAGGGGGATCAGCCGGGTTGGGCCAATCAGCGCTCTGCAGACCCAGTAATCCTGCGTTAATCTCTAACCATTTTGGTAAGATGATCCTCAGGGTATTAGAGTGTTGAGCCTATAATTGGGCTTTGTAATTGGGGTTGTGTGGGACAGGGATCTGCCTTGCTTAGGCCAATCGGCTTTCTGCACACTCCCATTTTCTTATGTTCTTAATTAGGACCTCGCTATAGTCCTTAGTTTGAAGCAGAATAATTTTTATAATTACGAGAGAGAAGAGAAGAGAAGAGAAGAGAAGAGAAGAGAAGAGTAAACTAGGAGGGACAGGCAAAGAGGTGGATTCACTATAATAAGGTAAATAACGAGGATCACTTGGGCAGTGATAGGCTAGCATGGAAAATAAAAATTGAGTGTTCAAATAGTAAGAGGAGCAGGTATAGTTGTTTATGAAAGTCTGTGGACCTCGCATGTTTTTAGTTTGTATCCCAGCCAACTTGTTCCTTGGTAACGACTTCTCAAAATGTTAGGTACTAGACCATTGGCTGGTACTATTATTATCAACTTCTGCAACTTTCGTGGCCTTTCCTCTAATTTTTACTCTGTGGAACATCACCTCTCGTCTGCCAATCCTGATTTGCTTTTAATCCTGGTCCAGATGAAATTCCTCCAATAGTACTTAAGAATTGCTCCTTGGTGCTCGCTCCTGTATTGGCAAAATTTGTCCGTCTGTGTACTCATACCTCATGCTTCCCAGTACCCTGGAAAGAAGCAAACATCCATCCAGTTCCTAAAAAAGGTGCCTCTTCAGATCCATCAAACTACAGACCAATAGCTATAACTTCCACTCTTGGTAAAGTCTTTGAAATTATATTAAATAATCACATAATTAAGCATCTTGAGAATAATAAATTAATCAGTGATAGGCAATATGGTTTTAGACGATGTCGATCAACTGCAGACATGCTTTGCCTTCTTACGCATCAAATCAACCAAGCTACAGACCAACATGGTGAAACACATACAATAGCACTGGATATATCAAAGGCATTTGATAGAGTCTGGCATCAATCCTTATTGTCGAAGATGTCACACTACGGCCTTGCATCATTAGTTCCACTAATTTCTTCTTATCTTCATAACAGAAAAATATGTGTAATGGTAGATGGCCTTTATTCTCAATTTCACTCAATAAATGCTGGTGTTCCCCAGGGATCAGTTTTGGCCCCAATTCTGTTCCTCATTCATATCAATGATCTCATATCTACCACTCATAATCCAATACATTCCTACGCAGATGACTCAACACTCCACAGTTCCTTCACATTTACCAATTCTTTCACCCAACCCGATCTTATAAATTCAAAATAAACACTGCAATTTCTCTGAACCAGGACCTTTCTAGAATTAATGGATGGGGACAAAAGAATCTAGTTTCCTTTAATGCACAGAAAACCAAATACATTCAATTTTCTAACCGACAGAATCTCACTGACTCCCATATATTTTTTAATGATGTAAATATTCCCACTTCCCCTAGTATTGACATTCTCGGTGTAACATTAACTACTAACTTGAGCTGGACACATTATGTTAGAAGTATTGCTAAGAATGCCTCTAAAAAACTGGGACTCCTGTACAGAGTTCGAGAATTCTTCACTGACGAGCAGTTGGCCGTGATATATAAAAGTCATGTGCGTTCTCAGATGGATTACTGTTCACCTCTGTGGGGTGGAAGTGGAGTGGTTGCATTGAGGCAGTTGGACAAAATTCAAAATAAAGCTATTAGATTAATCAATAACCCTGCAATCACACAGGACCTTCCTACATTATCCATACGAAGAAACGTTGCATCCCTTGCATTATTCTACAGATATTTTCACAGCAATTGTTCCGAGGAACTTGCTTCAATTGTGCCGCCTCTCCACATCTTTCCGCGTAGAACTAGGGCAGCTGAGAGCGCCCATGAATTTACACTTTCTCCTCCACAATGCAGAACTTCTGCTTATCAGAATTAATTTATCCCCAGAGCTACTACTCTTTGGAATTCACTTCCCTCGAATTGCTTTCCACAAACTTACAATCTGCAAATGTTTAAATCCAGTTGTTACAAACATTTTATGAATGGAGGATGCCTTTAGGCACATGGACCTTTTTGTTTTATCTGTGTTTTTCCTTCCTCGTTCATTGTCTCTTTAAAAAAAAAAAAAAAAAAAAAATCAACAAAACCTAGTTCTCTGAGACAACCGACAGCAAACCCTTCTCTGTATCCTCCTATTATCTCTATCCTCAGTTTCAAGCCAAAGGTGGATGTTGTGTGTATGTGCGCAACAATTTGACTTACTCTTGTGTTCCCATCTTTGACTCTAATGAATTCTGAACTATCTGGCTTAAGTTATCTTGTCACTCTCAAACTAAATATATCTGTGTTATTTATCTCTCACCTATTTCTACTGACTATCCAAACATTCTTTGACTATATTACCTCTAAAGTGGAACCTATTTTATCCATCTCTCCCTTCTCTGAAATCTACATCTTAGGTGATATCAATGTTCACCACCACCAATGGCTATCATCTCACTTCACTGACTAACTTGGTGAACAAGGTTACAGTGGTGATGGGCTGGTCTATCAGAGTGAGACCTGAGCGATCTCTGCCATACCCATAGCTTACTCTGACTGTTCCGTTTACTTATATATTTTCTAGATCTCAAGTGACGGCATCTTTTCCGTGGATTGACCTCCCAATCTACCAAGATTGGAAGCCAAAGCGTCACATTTTTCCTTTGCCCCTCATCTTTCTCTTCATAATTGCTGAGGGGCACAGGGCCCTGGGTGGGGCTTTGGTTTTCCGGGCGTTTCCGCACCCTCCTCAGCTCCCCGCCATGGACTGGCTTCGGTCACCCAGGCTTTATTGTGGTCCGCAGGGAGGGTTCTGTGGGGTCACTCGGTTATGGTCTTGGCCTTGCTCGGGGCCTTGGGGCTGTTTGGCCAGGCAGCTTGGGGAACAACAACAACAACAAGGTTACATATTTTCTATCCTGAATTACCTAGAGCAGTTAGTTCAGCACCCTACTTGTATCCCTGACCGCCTTGGAGATCGGCCCAACATCCTTGACTTATTTCTAACCTCTATTCATTCTGCTTACACTGTAAACCTGTTATCTACGTTGGGCTTCTCGGATCATAACCATATCTCTGTTACCTGTTCTATCTCTCATCTGATCCGCCCAACCTGCGGCTATTGTAACACTTTGGCCATACCAAGTGGGAGGCTCTTTGGCAGTACTGCTTTGATTTCCCATGGAATTATCTTTGTTTGCGTGACCGGGAACCCTAAGAGTGTGCCGAGGTACTCATCTCTGGCATGAAGGCGTACATTGCATTTTCCTACTCTTAATCAAATGAAAACAAATCTTAGTTTACTTACGCTTGTTCTGTTGCTGTTTTCAATAAGGAGGAGGCATACAGATGGGACCAACACCTTCAACTTATGAATCTTGAACTCTCTAGGTTTCTGCCCGCACTCATGCCAAATCTACTCTTCGACTTGCCAAAAACTCTTTCATCAATAACAAATGTAATATACTTTCAAATTCTAGCTTTTCCCAAGCTTTGTGGCATCTAGTAAAAAGCTTCAACGATTTTACTTCCTCATCTCTCCCTCCTCTTTTCCAATCGGACGGCACCACCGTCCCTTCTCCTGCCGGCAAAGCTGAACTCTTCGCTCAAAAGTTCACTAAAAACTCAACCTTGGATGATTTTGGTGCTATCCCTCCCTCACCACCGCCTTCTCTTTTAAATATACCTAATATCCTTCACGAGTTTGCTGAACTATTTCGTCAGTATATTATATTTGTTCCAGTTAATATTGTATATACATTGTTTGTTCACGACTGTACATAGGAGTAAGTTTACTAACATAAGATAATGATTAATATGTCGGATACTGGTTAGGTTTTTGGATAGAAAAACAATTGACCACTTGCGAAATTCGGCCTATAACGTAGTTGGAGCTGTAGACATCGATTAGTAGCAGAATTTCCAGTTAGAATATTGTTTTAATGCCTATATAAATACCGGTACATAAAATCACATTTAATATAGCCTACTTTATATCCATCTGAAGATAACAGTATTAATCAATTTATATTAAGTATGGATGTTTACTGCTCCAACTTCCTTATAACCTGGAACTCGCAAGTGATCAATTGTAATCCCTATCTTTGGTACTTATAGCAAAGGAAGCAATTTTCATCAGATAAGGATGAGAAAGAATATCTTGGAGATTGGTGTTAATAATGAAGGCAAGATTTAAGTACCAATGAAGTATGACAGCTATGGGGATTGGCGAGACAGGTAATGAGGTAGTTAGTGAATGGGACAGGTAGGACAAGGTGGGCAGGCTGGCTAGAACAGGTGTTACAAGTATTAATAACCAGGCTGCTAGAAAGTGAAAGGGAAGCCAGAAGTGGATGATAAGGAGTTAAAGGGGAAGTAGGGGCTTTATATCCAACGTAGATGGGGGAATGTTGTGTATATGTAAAACTCCGATAATTATTCAATATGTAATGTATACATTATATATATATATATATATATATATATATATATATATATATATATATATATATATATATAAGAGAGAGAGAGAGATACAGAGAGATAGATAGTTAGATAAAGAAATAGATAGATACTGTAGATAGAATGTGAATGCTTGACCAGTAAGCAAAAATGGTAAAAGTGGAAAGTAGATCACAAGGATTGTACTACAGAGCAGCTCCCTGAATAAATGAGGGGAGTAGAAATAGAAAGTGAAGAGATAAATTTACTCGCGAAGGGAAGTGAGATAAGGGTAAGGTGAACCAGAAAGTAAGACTGGGAAACTTTAATAATACGGGGGAGTAAGACAGGGAAATGATGCAGGGAGGAACTGGGATAGGTGAAAAAGACAGGAAGTGAGAACAGAAATAAAACAGACGAAAAGAGAAACTGCGAGACTAATGAAGTGAGAAAGGCAGTAAGCCAGAAAGATATTAAAAAGGAAAGTGAAGCAGAAAGGAAATAGGACAGGTGAATGAGAGTAAAATAGATAGAGAGAGATGGAGAAGGGGAGGGACAGTGAGAATGAGGAAGTTAGAATAAGACAGATGAGTATGCGAGAGAGAGAGAGAATTTGAGTAAGTTAGCATAATACAGGAGAGAAAGATAGGTGCGAAGTAAGATGGTTATCAAGTGAAAGGCTGGGAAAGTTATGAGTGAGCCAGGTGGTAAAATGGACAATAGGCGAGGCAGGTAGTAGTACTGTAGTAGTAGTAGGTTAACCCCTTCAGTACGGTGGCGGTGTTTTACCTTCACTGTGACTAGCATTTGAGGACTTGAGGTGGGTATAGGGTTTATTGGAACCCCTTCTCTCTCATATTCAGCCCCATTAGTTGTGAATTTTAAGACGTTTTGCTCATTAGTTTGGCTATTTTAAGACCTTTCACCCAATTTCTTTGTCAATTTTAGGACCTTTCGTGCCATTTAGGTTTTGAATTATCCTGGCGAGCCTTTCATTTTAGGAGGAATTGGCCTTCGGTCGGGACACTTTTCTACCAAAAAATTTAAATGTATCTGGAAGGCGGGGGTGTTTATTTAAACTTGATGGATGTCTAGCGAGGAAACTACTGCAAAAATAAATACATCGACCAATATATAAACCTTTCCTCCTTAAGGTGGGTATATATAATACGAGAGCTTGTTCCTGGAACTTTTGATCCATACCATAATACTTGCAGTATTTTGACACTTTGTCACCGATATCATGAACTATAGTCTATTTTTTTTAAGCTGGCGAGAAATTGACTTGTTCCCTTCTTATTTGTTTCTATGCGTAGGAAGGAGACAAACGGCAGGTTGCCTGTAACGAGTGTCTCCCCCAAAGCCAATAGAGTGACAAAGCCAAATTCAAGAGACGTTGGGGTCAAAATGCTTGGACACACTAAGTTTAAAGCAGTTAAAGCCAGCAATTTCAATTTCAATTTCACTAATTACTATTAAAGGTTCTGTTCTTAACCTTAGTATGCGTAGAGATCCTTCCTAAGTTAATACAAATCCGCTAATGTTACCCGAAATCTTAATTATGATAATGGGGTCATCATAGAATGCTTAGAGTGCTCTGCGACTTGTTTAAGGGGATAGTGCTTGGGTTTTTGGTCATATATTTATTTATTAATTTATTTTTGAGTTTCCTCGCTAGACCTCCATCAAGCTTAGAAAAACACCCCCTAGACCCCCTTTCAAGATAAATTTGTAAAAAAAAAAAAAAAAAATCCGGCCAGAGGCCGGTTCTTTCTAAAAGTAGAGGCTCGCTATCGCTCGCCATGAAAAAATTGACACCTAAAGTGCACGAAAGGTCTTGATATTTATAAAAAAAATAGGCGAAAGGTCTCAAAATCGCCAAACTAACGGAATTTCCGCACGTCTTAAAACCTCAAAGCTAATATGCTAAACATGAGGGAGAAGGGTGTCCATAAAAAGCGAGTACTATCCCCTAAAGTTAAACCAGTAGAGGAGGTATAAGAGACTAGGCAAACAGGAGACTTTCACTGGACCTCAATAAATCACATTTATCTTGAGAGACACGTGCCAGCCTCAATTATACTCTCTCTCTCTCTCTCTCTCTCTCTCTCTCTCTCTCTCTCTCTCTCTCTCTCTCTCTCTCTCTCTCTCTCTCTCTCTCTCTCTCTCTCTCTCCAGTAGTTATCTTGCATGACATTGTACTGTAGTTTTGACTGATAAACGTTTGTTTTTCAAAATTCTATTTGTCAAGTTAGTAGAGACGCCGCCGATACCAGCGCCACCTGTGTACGCATAAACAAACCCTCTTCTTGTATTTTATATATCAAAGTCTTGCCAATACTGTACTTGGTTGAACTATTTATCTTGGTTATCTATATAAATCGCACACACTAACATTTGTCAAGATAGTTTTAATATTGGGTTAGAATAATTTAGTTACTGTAATACTTTTTGATAGCCTATTTATTAATCGCATTTCAGATACTTGTCACCACATTAATAGGCCTCTCACACTCTTGCCGGTTATATTACTAACTCCATTATTATTAGTATTGTGTCGACCACTGTATAAACTAATATACAGGCTTTAGCCAAACTGTGTCATATAAGTGGTGATGGGCTGGTCTATCAGAGTGAGAACTGAGCAATCTCTGCCATACCCATAGCTTACTCTGACTGTTCCTTTTACTTATATATTTTCTAGATCTCAAGTGACGGCGTCTCTAACGTGGATTGACCTCCCAATCTACCAAGATTGGAAGCCAAAGCGTCACATTTTTCCCTTGCCCCTCAACTTTCTCTTCATAATTGCTGAGGGACACAGGGCCCTGGGTGGGGCTTTGGTTTCCCGGGCATTTCCGCTCCCTCCTCAGCTCCCCGCCATGGAGTGGCTTCGGTCACCCAGGCTTTATTGTGGCCGGCGGGGAGGGTTCTGTGGGGGCGCTCGGTTATGGCCTTGACCTTGCTCGGGGCCTTGGGGCTGTTCGGCCAGGCAGCTTGGGGAACAACAACAACAACTGTGTCATATTGCTAACATAATTTTATTTTTATTTTCAGGCATAAAATTGTGTTCTATTGCTAACATTCTTTTTGTGATTAACATATTCTTTTTGTGATTTACAGGCATTAATTGTACCATATTGCTAACTAATATTTGTTGTTACTGTACTGTATACTGCTTTCCAGTTTTCTCACTAGGCTAAATTAACCCTCTCCCACTTTTTTTTCCAGTAAATTTTGTAACAAATTACTAGTCCATTTGCAATGTTCAGGCTTTAACTGTGTCATACTGCTAACATCAATTTTTGTTTTATTTTCAGGCATAAATTGTGTTCTGTTGCTAACATATTTTTTTGCAATTTACAGGCATAATATTCTTTTTGTGATTAACATATTCTTTTTGTGATTTACAGGCATTAATTGTACCATATTGCTAACAAATACTTGTTGTTACTGTACTATATACTGTTTTCCAGTTTTCTCACTAGGCTACATTAACCCTCTCCCACTTTTTTTTTTTTTTCCAGTAAATTTTGTAACAAATTTCTAGTCCATTTCTGATTTTCAGGCTTTAACTGTGTCATACTGCTAACATCAATTTTTTTTTTCAGGCATAAATTGTGTTCTATTGCTAACATATTGTTTGTGATTTACAGGCATATTAATTTTATCATATTGCTAACAAAATTTTGTGTGATTTTCAGGAATTAATTGTATCACATTGCTAACATAAATTTGTTGTTATTTTCAGGCTTTAATTGTACCATTTTGCTAACATAAATTTGTGTGATTTTCAGGCATATTGTGATTATATCGTCATGGCGCCGCAACGAACCTGCACGAGTTCCGGTAAATTTGGCCCTACCATGTTTGTTGATACTGATGTCCAAATTTGTAGATTTTGCCAGCTCCGAGAGAAGATTGCGGATGAATTGAATGCAGCTCACCGCAAGATCGATGCCCTGACTACGAAGCTTGAATCCCTTCAAGAATTTGCCACACTCAACGTAGGAGTGCCCTCGGCCCAAGAAACCACTACGATGTCAACCGCCATTCCAGTGCATACAGTACCGGTACCGGTACCCACACCAGCAGCTACCTTAGATGTTGCAGAAAATAATAATGACTCTACTCTCACTCCCCCCCAGGACAACTTTCAGTTAGTGAGAAACAATGTGCATCCCAGTACCAGTACCAGGAAGGTCATCCCGACAAATGCCAAAACCGCTTCAAAATTCTTGCTATTGACGAGGAAGAGGAAACGGAAGAAGTTCGGCTTGTGGGCGACTCCATGGTCCGTGGCCAATTAACCGAGTTCTGCGCCAGGGCACCCAGGACCAGAAAGCGATTCTGTATCCCAGGTGGCGGCGTGGACGACATTGTTGCGGCTGTGGAAGAGTTTTCCAGGCTCGCCCCCGCAAGCACTACGTACGTCATCCACGTTGGATCTAACGATGTCCAACGGACGCGGTCAGAGGAACTACTTTGCAAGTACCGGCGGCTGATCAGGTCCTTCAAGGAAAAATCTAATAGAATCTTAATTTCAGGAATTATTCCCCGGATTGATGTAGAAAACCGATTCTACAACATAGCTACCAGTACAAATCGCCGACTAGCCAAACTCTGCAGGGAGGAGGACATCGGCTTTGTCGACACGTGGGATCATTTTTACTATGATAAATCTTTGTTTTCAGGAGATGGTGTACATCTCAATGAAGTAGGAGCTGCACGTCTTGGTCGTCTGCTGAACGATGCAGTCAAGGATTTCCGTTAAAAAAAACGGGGTCAACCCGGGGTATCCGAGGGTAGTGTAAGTCAAATACGAACTGAAACTTCAGACAATGCACATTCAGTAACATCCAACTCTAATACTCTTAAGGTGTTTTATGTAAATGCTCGTAGCATACGCAATAAATATTCAGATCTAGAGGAAATCGTGTTTACAGAACATTATGATATAATCAGCATTACAGAATCTTGGTTAAATACGGAAGACAGAGACTTTTTAGCTGAATATACGCTTCCTGGTTATACAATGTTTGAGAAAAGTCGGATCAATAGAAATGGAGGAGGAGTTCTGTTTTTTATAAAGGAAAGTCTTAATCCCGTCTTAATGTCAAAACCTCAAATTGCGAATATAGACATATCTTACGTACTATTAAATAATAAACGAGGAACTAAAATAACACTAGCTTTATTATACAGACCCCCAGCTCAATCAGTGCAAACTGACAGTGAAATTTATGAACAAATTGCAGAAATAACTCGCATACAAGATACCGTAATTCTTGGCGATTTCAACTTACCCGTGACTAAATGGGGCGATATTCTTACTTCACACTCTGGACACGACCTCTATGCTAACTTGCAAGAGAGTTCACTTCATCAATTTGTACAATCTCCGACCGACCCGTGGTAATAATGTGCTTGACCTTGTACTCGCAACAAAAGAAGAATTAATAGAGAATTTGAATGTTGGTGATGAATTCAGTAACAGCGACCATCGTACGATAACTTTCACTTTAAAGTTTACTAGTAACAAATCAAATAGCAGCATTGAGAAAGTCCCTAATTTCAAGAAAGCAAATTTTCATAAACTTAAATCAAAGCATAAAGAAACTGACTGGAGCTTTCTGACTAACAATAACGACATAAATACATCTTGGGAGTGTTTCACAACCACTTACCTTAAGGCAGTGCAAGACTGCATACCATCGAAAATACGGCGTCCAGGCCATAATGATAAGCCCAAATGGATGGTGGAATAAAGATATTTCAGACTGTCTGCTTGCTAAAAAATTTGCTAATGATAGATTAAAATCCTCACAAAATGACGAAGAACGGGTGAAATTTGTAGAGCTACGACGCAAAGCCAAAAAGTTAATTAAGCAAAGTAAAAAGACCCTGGAGTTACATGTTGCGAATCAAAGTAAAACAAAACCGAAAGAATTCTATAGTTATATCAGAAAGAAAAAAGTAGTTACTTCAACTGTTGGACCGTTAGTCGATGAAAATGGAGAATACACTAAAGACGAAGTACAAATGAGTAATGCCCTCAATACCTTCTTTGCATCAGTTTTTACAACCGAAGACCTCAGTGATATCCCAACACCATCGCCGATTCAGATTGATATTTTAGATGTTCTAAGCAATATCACCGTTACAGAGAGAAAAGTATTGAATTGTTTAGATAAACTCAAGGTAAATAAAACGCCTGGACCTGATACAATCTCGCCTAGAGTTCTAAAGGAAGCTAAGGATGAGCTCTCCAAACCACTGACATTGCTATTCAATGAATCCTTGCAGTCTGGGACTATTCCTGATCAGTGGAAGCTAGCCAACGTAACACCGATATTCAAAAAAGGCAGCAAATCCCTACCCAGTAACTATCATCCAATTAGCTTAACCTCAATTGTATGTAAAATGCTAGAAACGGTCATAAGAGACAGACTCGTAAATCACTTAGAGGCAAATAACTTACTTAAAGATAGTCAACACGGCTTTCATAAAAAACGTTCCTGTTTAACAAACCTCTTAGACTTCTTCCACGATATCCTCAACCTCTACGATGAGAGTAAAGCTGTAGATATTATATACCTTGATTTTCAAAAGGCCTTTGACAAAGTTCCCCACAAACGTTTACTGCTAAAACTAAAAGCGCATGGAATACAAGACGGTGTGTTGAAATGGATAGAAAATTGGCTCAGCGACAGAAAGCAAAGAGTAATCATAAACGGTAAGGCATCTAAATGGACCAATGTAAGTAGCGGGGTACCCCAGGGATCGGTACTAGGACCAATTATCTTTCTAATTTACATCAATGACATAGATGAGGGTCTCACCTGTACAATCTCAAAATTTGCTGACGATACAAAAATTGCAAATAGCGTACTCTCAAAAGAACAAGTTGACGATATGCAACACAATCTAGATAAATTGTCATGTTGGGCCCAAATTTGGCAAATGAGTTTCAATGCGGATAAATGTAAAGTACTACATATCGGATACCTAAATGAGAAAGCAAACTATTCGATGAATGGCACTCAGCTTAAGAATGTAAACAGAGAAACGGGGAGTAACAATATCGAGTAACCTAAAACCGAGTTAACAATGTTCAGAAGTTGTTAAGAAGGCAAACAAAATAATTGGCTTTATAGGCAGGTCATTTGAGCATAAATCCAAAGAAGTTATCCTAACCCTTTACAATTCCTTAGTCCGCCCTCTTCTGGAATAATGCGTTCAATCCTGGTGCCCTTATTACCAAAAAGATATAAACAAGCTAGAACGAGTTCAACGTAGAGTTACCAAAATGATACCTAGCCTAAAGAACAAACCATACGAAGAGTGTCTTAGATAATTAAATCTATTTCCTTTAACCCAGCGCAGATTAAGAGGTGACTTAATTCAAGTGTTCAAAATCATCAAAGGCATCGACAATATGAACTGTAGTAAGTTCTTCACTATCGACCAATCTAATTACACGCGGGGAAACAGTTGCAAAATTATTGGTAAATCTTTTAACTCACACGAATCTAAGAATTTCTTCTTCAATCGAGTTGTCAACTTGTGGAATGGGCTTCCCCGAGACGTTATAGACTGCAGCACCGTTGATTCATTTAAACTCCGCTTAGACAAATATCTCGCATCAAACCCGCGACTGACTGCGTTTGTAAATGAATAACTTTATTTTATCCCCCCCTCAGTTACTAACCCATCTGTCCCCTACTAACTTCCTAATCCTGCCACGGACATTAGTTCCAGGGCAGGAGTTCCCTTTCCTATGTTCCCTTACCCACTCTAAACCAATGTTTGGACACTTGATCCTCAGTGTTTTGGAGGACAAGCAGCCTAGAAGGGTCGCTAGATCTGTTGTTGCTTGATTTCCTTTGTACTCCTTTGTACTCTCTCTCTCTCTCTTTCCACTGTAATAAGTATCCGTACAATCGGCAGATAATCTTAATTACCAGTAACAATGAGGGTATTGCATTTCTTTGTCTTCTATATTCCAACTACTCCCTCTCGGGCATAAGCTGAGAGCCTGTACATTCAACCGCTCAACACGGTAAAGCCTGTGAGGTCTAGTTCCAGCCTAGGGAGTGAGACATGTGAATCACTTAGAGTTCCACTCACGGCTCGAAGCAACCCCATATCTGAAGCTGCTTCGCCTTCGTGCTTCACAGTCTCACCCCCTAGACTCGGACGCTCACTCTCAGAACGCCACCTATTGAACAATTAACTCACTAGGCATTGCCCCCCTATAGCATATTTTGAATATGGGAATATTCGTACAGTGCTATTTAGTCAGGGAACAATGAAGGTAATTTTTTGGCGTTTAGGTGTGCTTTGTGGTAATGCACTGATACTAGGTACAGCGCAAATTCCATCCCAATAATATCTTCCCATTGGATTACCAGTCCAGTGGCAAGACCACTCCACCACACCTCCCCTATATTTTATTTTACGGTTTCTTAGCTGTATTTTACCCTAAGTAATTAATATATACACAATTTGGCTATGTTCAAAGCATGGTATTATATTTTGAATAATGCTGCCTATCCTGTAACCATGGATAATTGATATTTTGAATCATGCGTATGTCTGATTTGTATTCATGTCTTTATTTGTTTTGTTTCAGGTGTGTATGCTTGATCGTTGGGCGCTCAGTGTCAGTAAGTATAATACTGGTATACTGTGGAGAGTTGGAAATTGACCAGGACACAATTTCCAGTCAGTCTATTTTGTAAGTCTCCTTCGATTATTCCTTAGTCAGCCGTCATCTCCAGTAACTTCAGTCAACCCAGATTTGACCGGTCATATCTCAGTTCGTGTACGAGTTTTCCAATTCCTCATAGTTATTTACCCAGTATCTCCCAGTCTACGATCTCATCAATGTTTCAGTTTATGAAACCCATTCTTAATTAATAAATTTTAATTAATCAATTAGTTTAAATATTTATATATGTATTACTTCAATCGCTGCATTGTGGCAACCCCATTGCCCGCCACGTCGGTGGTACACTCAGAAACTGTAGCATTTACAGTATTTTTTTGTTACTGCCTTGCTGTAGCATGTATTTCAAAGTAATCCCCAGATGTCCTGTCGGTCACACCCTCGTTTTACGAGTCACTCACCAGTCACATATCCAATCCAATCTTTTACAAGTTTCTACGAGTTACTCCCAATATAATCGGTCACCTCATTCAGGCATTCCCAAAGTTTATCCCAATTATTTGTCAGTTCTTCTCACTCGCCAGTTTCCCCAGTCATACACCAGTTTCTCTCAGTCATTCCCCAGTTTATCCCTAGTTCCATTTCTAATTCAAATTCAAATAGTTTTAATGTTATATGATAAAATACAAAATACAAGTCAATCACCTCACCTGTTCATTATCCAGTTGGCCCCAGTCACCCCAGTTTTACCAGTCACTCCCCAGTCAGTCACCCCGCCCAGTCTTGCTCTCTTGAGATATTATCTTGGCCAATGTTCTGCTTTCAAGCCTCCGTAAACCAGTTCTAAGGTCCTGTTAACGGTAGACCTGCTAAATTCAGTTACGTTTTGCCCTTATGCATTGATAAAAGCTGGGTTCATCCTGCCCCCACGCCCCTGCTGATTGTGAACAGGATGCTGGGCTTACTAGGAAAGATTAGCCAGTGATCTTATTGGCATGATGAAGAATATTGTGTTTTTATCATGGCTACATTAAGCGATTATGTTCATCAGAATATGTTTCTGTGTAAGTTGAAGATACTAAGATTTGTTTTTCTTTTAAAGACAATATTATGCTTGTTTGCTTGTTTTTAAGTGTTCTTACTTAACCCCCGGGGCTTCACTTGAGTTATAGGTTACTTAAAATTATGTCATGTGATTGAAGCATGTAACAATATTAATACAAAGGAACTAAACATCTAATGTATATACCTTACAACACAAATTATGATACGATGCGATGTGTAAAACGGTAAAGAAATGAGTGCTTAGAAGAAGTTAACGTTTTTATGATTGTAGTGATCTATTGGCCTCAATACATTTATAAAAGTGGATTTGGTCAAGTGTGCTGCTTGGGGCTTCACATTAATTAAAACCACAAGGTACAATCGGGGAAAAAATAGCTACAGGTTCACAAATGCCACTTATTTGTTTGTCTTTTAGTTTAGGAAATCAAACCATATACAACAATTCTGATGTATTTATTGTATTTATTTATTTATTTATTTATTTATTTATTTATTTATTTATTTTTTTGTAAATTCTTATTTAAGTGTGCTAAGGCGGTGGAGGGAAATTGAAGTTATCGTCAAGTAGACTATAGTTTATACACTATAATTAGGCCATATATTTGGCTCCCTACCTTCTGTAACTTAAAATAGGGCTAGAGCAAATAGGCTGTAAATTTCAACACCTATTCCCTGGCCGACCTAAATGGTAGAGATATAAGCTTGATTTATCTAATCCTCTTTGAGTTATAGAAGTTAGTGGTCAAGATTTTTGGCCTAATTATAATGAATATGCTATACTTGGATTATTTAAAATAAGCGATTTTTTATAGAAATTTAATCCAGAAGCGGCCATTTTGTGAACTGCCGAAACAAGAAATTAGTTGCAGGGAGCGTGTGTCCCTTCATTGACATAGGTTCATTGAGCACTTGTAGATATTGGTCGCATTTAGAATAATATGTATGTAGAAAATATATAGATATAGGGGAGGTGTGGCAGAGTGGTCTTGCCACTGGACTGGTAATCCAATGGACCCGGGTTCGAATCCCAATATGTCAATGGGAAGATATTATTGGGATGGAATTTGTGCTGTACCTAGTTTCAGTGCATTACCACAGCACACCGAAATGCCAAAAAAATACCCTCATTGTTCCCTGATTAAATAGCATTATATGAATATTCCCATATTCAAAATATGTTACAGGGGGGCAATGCCTAGTGAGTTAATTGCTCAATAGGTGGCGTTCTGCGAGTGAGGGTCCGAGTGTGGGGGATGAGACGGTGAAATGCGGAGGCGATGCAGTTTCAGAGATGGAGTTGCTTCGAGCCAGGGTGCTTCGCATGTCTCACTCCCTAGACTGGAACAAGACCTCACGGGCCTCACCGTGTTCAGCGGTGTAGTGTAAAGGCTCTCAGCCTATGCCCGAGAGGGAGTACTTGGAATATAAAAAAAAAAAAAAAAAAAAAAATTGTAAATGGAATTATAGGGATTTAGGTTAGTGTGTGTGAGTGTGTGTGTGTGTGTGTGAGAGAAAGAGAGAGAGAGAGAGAGCGGTCATATGTGCTTTATACCAGTGAACTTATTTTTTTTTTATTTGTCCACGTGAACTAGAGAGTAGGGTCGTATTCATGCATCTCTCCACTCCATCTTCTGTCTCCTTTCTTTATCTCCCTCCACCCCTGTTGCCATTCTTATCTCCTCTGACCCATTCTCACCATCGCCTTGGACTGGTTCCGCTTTTGTTCACCCACTCTTTCTCGTTTCTCACACACCTTTAGTCTTTCTGTAATCATTTCTTTGCCCCCTCCTCCTCCTCCTCCTCCTTTTCAGATAATGTTCTTATTTGAGGAGGTTTCATGGGAGCCTGTTTTTGGTGAGGCAGTATTGTCCGGGTAATATTTCTGGATTATTTTGCTTTGGAATCGGCTATTAAGTGGTCAAAATCTAAACACAAAAACAGGATTTTTTTTTTTTTTTAGAAATAATACAAATCATCATAGGTCTAATAATAATAATAATAATAATAATAGTAATAAAAATCATAATAATAATAATAATAATATATTTAAGTAAATAAATAAAACATACCCGGTAAATAAAAACAATAAATAATAATGATAATAATCATAATTAAAGTTGCAAGCAACGTTGTGCGGGGTTCGAGCGGGTTTTCACGCAGGGTATTGTGTTGGATACAAGGGCTGTGCCACATATATAAAAATATCATGTATCTTATCGGGCATGGAGAAAGTACAGAAGGAATATAGTGTAGCCATTTTGGCTATGGCCACTTAGACCATTAAGGAGTGTGACCATTTTGGTTAAAGCTATTAATCCTGTACGAGTTGTTGTTGTTGTTCCCTAAGCTGCCTGGCCGAACAGCCCCGAGTCCCTGAGGAAGGCCATGGCCACGATCGGGCTTTCCCACAGAGCTCTCATTGAGTGTAGATTGTGTTGTTGGCATAAGTGGTTGTGTGAAATGCAGTCTTCTATGATGTGTTTAATGGTATGGGGTGCTGTGTTACATCCCGGGCAGGCATCGACAACGGAGTCATCCAGTCTCTTCTGATAGCTCAGGAGACCTGGATGGTGTCCGCATCTCAGCCTGGCCAGGTGGACTCTGTCCTCGCGAGGAAGGGAGGATTCGGAAGGATGGATTTCGGGAGGTCGTGCTTGCAGCTGCGTGTTGTCTGTGAGTGAGTGGATGGATCGGCGAGAGATATGAGTATGGATGTGCTTCTGGAAGTTCGTTCGGGGTGGGCAGGGAGGGAGAGAGGACAGTAATTGTGTGTGATACCGTGTGCTGGGTGTTGTTTGCTATTTCTTGGTGTCTGTGGGTGTGTTGCCATGTAGTTTAGTGGGTGGTTTTGGTTCGTGGAGGCTGCTGCCAGGAATTGAGTGCCTCTCATGTCCAGATGGTCTTTGACTTTGAGGATTTTGGTTTCTTGATGTAGGTGATCTGTGGGTGCAGTAGCTGTTCAGCCTGTAATGATCTTCAGGGCTTTGTTTTGAATAGTCTGTAAGGTCTTATGATGTGTTTCAGCTAGGTTAGAAGCCCAGGCTGGGCTTGTGTATTCCATCACTGATCTTATGTATTGTTTATATACTGTGGTGGTAGTTTCTTTGTTGTGTCCAAATTTTGTATGAGCAAGTAACCTGAGGGCGTTAAGTCTGGGTGTCAGTTTCTTTTTAATGTTTGTGGTGTGCTGTTTGAATGTCATATGAGTATCATATGTTACTCCTAGGATTTTGGGTGTGTGTGTATGTGCTAGGGGTGTGTTGTTTATGGTGAGTTGAGGGATGTATTCGTGTTCTCCTGTCCAGCTTGTGAGCAGGGTTGCGGTGGATTTGGCTGGGGCTAGATTAAGTCTGTTTGTAGTGCACCAGCCATGTAGTGTGTTGAGGTAGGGTTGAAGGAGATCTGTTGCTCTTTTTGGGTCATGGTGTGTGCATGTGAGTGTTATGTCATCTGCATAGGAGGCTAAGTTTATTTGGGGCGTATTGGGTGTAGTTATATCGTGCATGTACAGATTGAAGAGTGCGGGCGATAGGACGGATCCTTGTGGGACTCCGTTTGGAAAGTTTCTGATTTTAGATGACTGACCGGCAAAAGATACGTGTGCACATCTGCCTGCTAGGAAGTTGGCCAGCCACCTTTTTGTGTTGTTGTGCATGTTTGTGTTGTAGATTTTGTTTGTTAGGTTGTGGCGGGGGATGGCATCGAAGGCTTTACTAATGTCGAGTGTGGCTAATAGTGATCTGTGTGGTGGTCTAGCTGAGTTGATGCCGTCAAAAGCTCTTTGTGTAAGGTTTGTGAGAAGAGTGTTTGTGGAGTGCAGTGGCCTAAAGCCATGTTGTGTTGGAGCTAGGGGTAGGTCGGGTGTAATTAGTTGTAATACTAGGCGTTCCATGACTTTGGAGGGGGAGCAAAGGAGTGTGATGGGGCAGTGCGAGGAGGGTAGCGTGGGGTCTTTGTTTGGTTTGGGGAATGTGGTGATGATGCCATGCTTCCAAATGTCTGGTATTGTGTTGTGTGAATAACTGTAGTTTGATATGTTAGTGAGTGCTTGTATGCCTTGTGGTCCCAGGTGTCTGAGGTGTATGTTGCTTATGTTGTTTAGGCCACAGGCGGGTGAGTGCTTGAGATTGTTGATGATATGCTTTGTCTGGTGATTGGTGAAGGGTGTATAGTCAGGGTCTGTGGGGAATTGTCTCTTACGTCGGATGACACGTCGGTCGTCTTTGTGAGGTTTTAGGTGGCTGACATGTGAGAAGTGATTGATGAGAGTGTTTGCTTGTTGTTTACATGAAGGAGTAGAGTCTGTTGTTGTGATTGCAGCATGTGATTGTGTTGTGTTGCTGTTGGAAAGTGTGATGCTGTTTAGTGTTTTGTAGAGTTTTTTGGGGTTTGTTTTGTGATCAAGTGTTTGTAGGAAGTTATTCCAATTTAGTTGTTGTTGTTCTTGTATTTTGTTGTTAGTTTGGGTGTTGAGTGCTTGGATTTGTTGTGTGATGTCTTGTGTGTGGGGTGCTGGGGAGTGTTTCAGTATGTCGCATTGTCTGATGAGGTTTTGAATTTCTGGTATGAGGTTGGGGTTGTGTCTTTTCTGTTACCTCTTGGAATGTGTTTCTTGTCAGTGTTTTGGATAGTTTTATTGAGTATATGTACAGCATTGTTGATGTTAGTGATGGGTGTACTGTTTAGAGTTGTGAAGTGTTGTTCTGTCACATTTGTGAATGCTTCCCAGTTTGCTCTTTATAATTGGTGTATGTGTGTTTGTGGCTAGCTGGGATGAGTCTGGTTTTGGTGGTGATAATGATCGGGAGGCGGTCAGAGCCTAAGGTTCTGACCACCCTCCAGGATGTTGTGGGGCGAGTTCTGGGGAGCAAAAGGTGATGTCTGGAGATGATGGGTTATAGAGGGCTTGGTGAGGAATATGGGTATGTTGATGGATGTCGTTAAGGATGATGAGGTTATCAGTTTGGTTTTGTAGTACCAGCCCTCTGTCTGTGTCGGGGTTGTCGACAAACCAGGCCGACGTCTTGGTGTTGAAGTCACCACCCAGGATGATGTGTGGGGTGTTTGTGATGTGTTGTAAGTGTGGTCTGTATTCATTTGGTACTGTAGGGGATGTTTGGGGTGGGATGTATGTGTTTATGATGGTTATGTTGGAGTTGTTGCCAGTGCATATTTTAATTGATTGTATTTCTGTTGTGTTATCATTTGGGGGGAGGAGGGATTTGGTTTGTACACTGGTAACTATGTATGATATTTCTTTGTGTACCAGGGTGATGAGTCCTCCGCCGACAGCCTGGTCTTGTCTGATGGTGGTGAAATCATGAAATGTGGGTGTTTTTTGTGTTGTGCGGAGTTTTGTTTCTTGTAAGATGGCAATGTGTATGTTGTGTTGTTAGATGAAGTGTGAGAGTTTGTGTTTCTTTGTGTTGATGCCATCTATGTTCAATTGGAGAATGTTAATGTTATGTGCACGATGTATGTTGGGTGCTGCTGCACGAGGATGGGGTGGGGGTGAGGGAGGGGCTGGGGGTTGGGATGGGTGAGGTGGGGGTGGGGATTGGGGAGCAGGAGATGGGGGTTGGAATGGATTAGGATGGGGTGTGGTGTGTTGAGTTGAGGATGTGGATGGTATGGGAAGGTTAGGTGGGTTAGGGAGGAGAGGTGGACGGGTTTTAGGGGGGGGGAGTGGATGATATGGGAAGGTTAGGTGGGTTGGGGAGGAGAGGTGGACGGGATTTAGGCGAGGGATTTGACTGGGAGAGGGAGGGGCATGAGGAACCGGTCCAGGTGTTCGTGTAGTGTTTCTTGGAGGCAAGTGTTGTGCAGGTGAAGTGGGTCCAGTTCCTGCATGAATTGCAGAGAACTGAACCCTTAGTGTGGCGACTCGAAGTGATGGGTTTTGAGCAAGTTGGACAGAATTATGTATGTGTAGGTGGGTCCTGGGTTGCTCTCAATGTCTCCGGCTAGAAGAAGTCTTCAAGAAATGACAGCCGGAGAGTCATTTCTCGGTGTAGGAAAAACTGTGTGATGTGTGTGTGTGGTGTGAGAGGTGTGGAAATTCCTGGCGCGACCGAAGCCGCTCCAAGGACTCCTGTACGAGTAGGCATAATTGCCCGAAATTGCCTTCATTCCCTGCTCATTTTCATGCATAAGCAAAAGCCAGAGCGTAATACAATTATGTATTCGTGAAAGTACGGTAATAGCTTTCAAATTACTCCTGAATCATCCCTGTACGACGTCTGGTTTTCTTGTAAGGATCTTGCAAACGAAGGGCAAAATTGCTAAAAATTACCAAATCCGATAGGCGAAATCGCTAAAAATTACCAATTATTTTCTGTTTTCGCTATGTGTGACGCTGCACATAAGTGAGCTCTCTCTCACACAAACCTCAGTGTCGTGGCGGGGCCTGTAGGCTCCGGCTGACGTCCATCCGTGCTGCTTGCAAAAGCTGGCCTGGCTCACAGGCTACAAAATAGCCGGAAAATCGCCTCCGTCACTTGAGGGGCCCCGCGGGAATTGGGTTAAGAAGTGTGGTTGTTTTGATTATTTGATAGGGTCACCATAAGGGTAATGGTGTGGCATTTTTTATGTACAGAAGCTTGGCCTTTTTGGTTGGGGCTTCTTAGGAATGTGACCTTTTTCGTTAGCCATGGAGAAACTGCAGAGGTACAAATTATTATAAGCAACCTCATGTTAAAAATATCTTATATATTTTTGTTTAGCTTTACTTGGCATTCCTCTTCCTCTATGTATCTAGCAATTTAACACCCTCAAACTCCTTATGACGCGATGGTGTGGTAATTTCCCCGGGCCAAAAATCTCTAAAAGACGATCGAGTGATAACTCAAGCGAGCTTGAAATACGCAGGCGTTTCGTTCATAGTCACCCCTTCAGGGATCAAGGTGTCCAGCAATATATACCGGTAGGCTGTAGATAAATTAATTTTTGGGCTATTTCTTCCATTTTATTTATCCTGTTAAAGTGCTTGATTGATTTTTGTGCTAATGTAGTTAGTATTTGGTGTAATTTTACATATTTCAGCTAAATCTGAAGAGCACATGCAATTTATTTGTGCATGTTCAGTAAGTATTGCTGGGGAAAGGGTTAACGTATTCATCTTTTGGGGTATTTATTCTGTTTTTATCCTGTTTCTGTGATTGATTGAGTTTTGTGCTAATGTAGTTGGTATTTGGTATAATTTTACATATTTTAGATAAATCAGAAGGGCACATGCAATATATTTGGGCATTTTCAGTCAGTATTGCTGGGGAAACGGTTAACATACAGTATTCATCATAGGAAGGGAAGAGGATGTGTAGCTCAGATCTTTGCCCTGAAATATGTTGTGGAGAAATATCTTGAGAAGGGACAAAAGTTGTATGCTGCCTTCATGGACTTGGAGAAGGCCTATAACAGAGTTGATAGAGAAGGTACCGGTATGTAGAAAGTACTTGGAATATACGGAGTAGATAGCAAGTTGCTGAAAGCAGTGAAAAACATGTATGAGGGTGCAAAGGTGTCAGTATGTGTTGAGAATGAACAGAGCGAGTTCTTTGATCTGAATTTTGGGTTAAAGAAAGGGTGTGTGATGTCCCCGTGGTTGTTCAATATATACTGTACTGTATATGGATGGAGTCATAAAAGAAATGCAAGGATGAGCAGTGGATGTTGGTGTACCACTAATAAGGGAAGGCAATGAGTGGAATGACAGAGTTGATAGAGAAGGTATGTGGAAAGTACTGAGAATATATGGAGTAGATGGCAAGTTGCTGAAAGCAGTGAAGAGTATGTATGAGAGTGCAAAGGTATCAGTACGTGTGAAGAATGAACAGAGGGAGTTCTTTGATCTGAATGTTTGGTAAAGCAAGGGTGTGGATGTCCCGATGGTTGTTCTATTATACAGTACTTTATATGGATGGAGTCATAAAAGAAATACAAGGAAGAGCAGTGGATGTTTGTGTACTGCTGTTTGCTGACGATATGAATGGGAGTTGCAGGGTCTGGTAAATATGTTTGGAACAGTGTGCGAAAAATGGAATCTGAAGGTAAATGCGGGGAAGAGCAAGGTTATGGTCTTCGAAAGGGGTGAAGCCACAGAGTGTGAGGTGAAGTTGAACGGTCAGGCTATGGAGATTGTCAGCTCATTTAAGTATCTTGGCAGTGTACAGAGTAAAGATGGGAGTATGGATGAAGAAGTGTGGGAGAGGGTGCAACAGGGGAAGAGGGTTGTAGGAATGCTGAAAGCAGTAACATGAAATAAGGTGGTCAGCATGGAACTGAAGAAGTCCTTGCATGACAGTGTGGTAATCCCGACACTGACTTACGGAAGCGAAGCATGGACGTTGTTGGAGAGATTCAAACCAAGAGTGAAAGGGATGGAAATGAGTTACTTGAGAAGTGTGTGCAGAGTTACATGGAGGGATAGACAGACGAATGAGGAAGTACGAGAGAGGTGTGGTGTGAATGTACTGGAAAGTGCGAAAAAGAACACCTTGAGATGGTTCGGCCATGTGGAACGTATGGGAAGCGAGAGAATGACTAACAGAGTGTACGAGTGAGGTGGAAGGACAGAGGGAGAAATAAACCGAGAGAGAGGTGGAAGGATGGAGTTAAGAAGTATATGCGTGAAAGCGGTGCTGGATGGGAGGAGGGGCGTCGACTGACTGGGGACAGAGGTGCATAGGGGTGTTTCGTTCATGGCCAATCCTTCGGGGATCAAGACGTCCGTCAATAGATAGATAGATAAATTCATCTTTAGGGCTATTTCTTACATTTTCTTTATCCTGTTAGTGTACTTTATTAAAATTTTTGGTAATGTAGTTGGTAATTGGTGTAATTTTACATATTTCAGATAAAGGATGTCAACAGAATAACAAATGATGAGCTGAAGAGACGTTTAGGTATAAAGAGTATTAGCGAGGAGATGCGTAGAAGTAAACTGGGATTTTATGGACATGTGGAGAGAATGGATGAACAAAATTGGGTGAAAAGATGCAGGTCTGCGATTGTGGAGGGAGCTGCACCAAGGGGTGGACCGAGTAAGACCTGGGATCGGACGATACGTGCCGATCTCAAATCCAAAAACTTGACAAGTAAAGCATCCCTTAACAGGGTTGCCTGGAATGCCGCCATTAGGAAAAGAGACTGAAACTGCACATCTGTGTGGAGCACTCAGTCTTAAAATGTTATGTACATATGTATGTATAAATCTGAAGAGCACATGCAATCTATTTAGGCATTTTCAGTCAGTATTGCTAGGTAAAGGGTTAACATATTAATCTTTTGGAGTATTTCTTCCATTTATTTATCCTGTTAGTGAGTTTTATTGATTTCAGTGCTACTGTAGTGGTATTTGGTGTAATTTTACATATTTTAGATAAATCTGAAGAGGACATGCAATATATTTGGGTATTTTCAGTCAGTATTGCTGGGGAAACGGTTAGCATACTGTAGTCATCTTAGGAAGGGAAGAGGATGTGTAGCTCAGATATTTGCCCGGAAATGTGTTGTGGAGAAATATCTGGAGAAGCGATAAAAGTTGTATGCTGCATTTATGGAGTTGGAGAAGGCCTATGACAGAATTGATAGTGAAGGTATGTGGAAAGTACCGGTACTGAGAATATACGGAGTAGATGGCAAGTTGCTGAAAGCAATGAAGAGCATGTATGAGGGTGCAAAGGTGTCAGTATGTGTGGATAATTAACAGAGCGAGTTCTTTAATCTGAATGTTGGGTTTAAAGCAAGGGTGTGTGTGATGTCCCCATGGTTGTTCAATATATACCGCTACAGTATATGGATGGAGTCATGAAAGAAATACAAGGAAGAGCAGCGGATGTTGGTGTACCGCTGATAAGGGAAGGAAACGAGTGGAAGTTGCCTCAACAGTACAGTACCGGTACTACTGTTGCTGACAACACAGTTCTGATGAGCGATAGTGAATGGGAGTTGCAGGGTCAGGTAAATATGTTTGGAACAGTGTGTGAAAAATGGAATCTGGAGGTAAATGCTAGGAAGAGCAATATTATGGTCTTTGAAAGGGGTGCAACCATAGAGTGTGAAGTGAGGTTGAACGACTATGAAGAATGTCAGCTCATTTAAGTATTTGGGCAGTGTGTTGAGTAAAGATGTGAGTAGGCCTATGGATGAAGAAGTGTGGGAGAAAGTGTAACAGGGGAAGAGCGTTGTAGGAACTCTGAAAGCAGTAAGAAGAAATAGGGTGGTCAGCATGGAAGTAAAGAAGTCCTTGCATGACAGTGTGGTAATCCCGACATTAACTTATGGGAGGGAAGCATGGACGTTTCTGACTGGGATTGATCATTGTTAATCATCGGTTATGCTAGTTGGAAAATTAGTGGGGTAGAATGTAGAGTTCGGGTGTACTGCCAGCCTTGTTTACACTACGCGGAGCGGCGGCGGACGCTGGCCATCATATTCCCGTCTATTTGACTGCTTTTGGATACAATAATAGGTTGAGGGGGGTCACCCCCCATGACATATTGTCATCATCATATATATTGCCAGCAGGAGGCAAATAACCGAAAAAAATGCCTTCAAAATAGACGCGAACTAAAGGCTGGTTCACACATAGCCGAGATTATGTTTAGTAATGTGGATGTGTTTACCCAGGACAAGAAAAGAGAACTGATATGTAGGTTGCAGGATGAAGAGGAAAAACCTGATGTCATAGCCCTACAGGAAGTAAGACCAAAAAAATGCTAGAATTGAAAGGGAACTGGTGGAATATAGTTTGGAGGGTTTTGAGTTATATGAGAGAAATGCTATTAGAGCAGAAGTCGGAAGAGGACTGTTTATTTATGTAAGAAAAGAGCTCAAGGTTAATGAGGTGGATATGAGACAGCAGTATTGTGAGTATTTGTGTATTGAAGTAAAATATGCAAGAGGATCAATTCTAATTGCCTCTATATATAGAAGCCCAAATAATAGCAGGGGAGAGGATGATAACCTACTGAAGCCAATGGAGGAAATAGATAATAGGGAGAACAAATATAAAATTTTGATTGGAGATTTCAATTTGCCAAGGATCAACTGGGCAAATTGTACTACTCCAGCGGGACAGGGTAGCCTGGAAAATAAGTTTATAGAGAAAGTGAGAGATTGTTTTTTAACGCAACATATTATAGAGATGACAAGATATAGAGATGGGACGCAGGGGAGTGTACTTGATTTGATTTTTAGCAATGAAGAGGATATAGTGGAACATGTTAATGTGGATAGCCCTATAGGTCGTAGTGACCATGCCTGTATAAGCTTTAGTTGTAACATTAAATCAGAGAGGGATAATAGAAGCAATAGAAAAATATACATGTATGATAAGAGCAGATTATGAGCTGCTGAGACGGTGTTTGGACATTGACTGGGGGGAATACTTGAACGGTGAAGACGCTGAAGGAATGTGGAGGAAAATTAGAGTCAAACTGGAGAATGCTGTATCCAAAAGTGTACCAGTAAGGGAATATAAGGATAAAACAAAATTGAGGAAAAGAACAAACCCAGAATTGCCAATGAAAAGAAAGCTTTGGATATTGATTAGAAGAAAGAAACGATTGTGGGAAAGATTAAAATTGTTAAAAAAGAACAGGGGGTCTAGTATAGAAGCTAAAGAAGTGGATCTGGAACGCAGACAAATAAACAATAAAATAAGGTGGGAAACAAGGAGGGGGGTGAAGGAGAGGAAGAGAGAGATAGCTAGAAATGTGAAGGATAATCCAAAAATATTCTGGAAGTACATTCAGGAAAAGTTAACAAGAAGAGTAGGGATCCCAGAGCTGGTAGAGGGGTTGAATGATGGGAGTAGAGCGGAGACTGATAAGGAGAAAGCAGAGGTGCTGGGGAAATACATTGGGGGGTACTAATAGTGGAGTCGGATGATGCAGTGGCTACTATTCCCATCAAACAGGCACCGGCACTAGAACTAGTAGAGTTTTCCCATGCTAGAATATGAAGGGCTATAGAAAAAATGAACAGAAGTAAGTCACCGGGACCGGATGGGATACACCCAAGAATCATAAAGGAAGGAGGTGAGATGTTAGTAGAGCCATTGAAAATGTTATTTGAGGTATCGTTTAATACAGGACAAATCCCAATGGACTGGAGAGAGGCGAACATAACAGCTATATTTAAGAAGGGAAAGAGAAATGACCCAGGGAATTATAGACCAGTCAGTTTGACAAGTGTTGTGTGTAAACTAATGGAAACGGTAATTAGAGAAGGAATAATGGATCATATGAAGTCAAACCAACTTTTCAGTGGGAGACAGTTCGGATTCTTGCCGGGGAGGTCGACGGTACTACAGCTAATTAAGGTGGTAGATGATTGAATGCAAATTCTAGAAGATGGTGATGTAATAGACGTGTTATATTGCGATTTTATGAAGGCCTTCGATAAGGTCCCACATAAAAGGTTAATAGAGAAAGTTAGAAGCTATAATATAGGGGAGAAATGTGTGAAATGGATAGAAGCCTTCCTGAAAGATCGGAGACAGAGGGTACTGGTGAATGGAATAGGCTCGGGGTGGAGGGAAATTACAAGTGGGGTACCTCAGGGATCTGTGTTGGGACCACTGCTGTTCGTTATATTTATCAACGACTTACCTGAAATTATAACTAATGGAAGTGAGGTATACCTGTATCCGGATGACATTAAGCTGTATAGAAGAGTGAGGAGTAAGGAAGATATGGGTTTGCTTCAAGGAGATGTGGAGGGCATGAAGGGATGGTCTGAGCATTGGTTAATGCCTTTTCATCCAAAAAAATGCAAGTACATGCAGATTGGGATAAGCAAGATAGACAAGGTAGGATACAGTATGTATGAAGCGATGGAGGAAGTGAATGCAGAAAAGGATATAGGAGTAGTGATAGACAATAAGTTAAATTTCTCAGAACATTTAGCGGAAAAGATAAACAAAGCCAATAGAATTGTAGGGCTGATAAGGAGGACATTTGTGTCACTTGACGAAGAAATCTTCAGGAATCTCTATACAGCGCTGGTTAGCCGCACCTGGAATATGCGAACCAGGTGTGGGCTCCATATATGGTAAAGGATATAGAAGCAGTGGAGAAAGTGCAGAGGAGAGCTAGCAAGCTGGTACCAACGTTGAAGAACGCGGGCTATGAGCAGAGGTTGAGGACACTGGGGCTTCCGACACTGGCATATAGGAGAAAGAGAGGGGATATGATAGAGACTTTTAAGATAGTGTCAGGAAAGTACGATGAGGATGTGTGTGAAGGTATCTTCTTGATGCGGGAGGGAACAAGAACGAGAGGACACTCTAAGAAAATTTACAAAGAAAGAAATAGGCTTGAGAAGGCAAAGAACTCATTTTGTGATAGAGTGGTAAATGAGTGGAACGCACTGTCCCAGTATGTAGTCGATTCCGAATCAATAAGGGAGTTTGAAAGTAATCTTGATAAAGCATGGGGAAGACAAGATTTGAAGTTTGATTATAAAACAAAAATACAGAATAGTAAAAATGTTGCGTCTGCTACCGCCGCCGCCAACACCGTGAACGACCGCAGCAGTGCAAGTACTGGTACTGAGCTGGATACACAGGCCTAGTTTGCCTTTTTCCAGAGGATCTACTGTAAGAAACTGTAAGAGTCGGTGCGCGAGTCCAACACAAGTGATGACATTTTGCTATTCAGCAATGACTCGTTGATACTCCTCAACACTCGTATAGACTCGTGCTACGCTCGTGTATACTCTTTGTTTACTCGACACACTCGTGGGTACTCGCCACGGGGTCCAAAAATTTCATGCATGCATGTAATTTTTGGGCCCCGTGGCGAGTACCCACGAGTGTGGCCTAAATACGTGTAAACTCGTGTACATACGTGTTAACTCGTGTTTGACTCTGAATAACTCTTCGTTATTCGTGTTAACTCGTGTTGACTCGTGTAAATCCGTGTAACACTCTTTGGTGATGTGTCGCTTTTTGTCATCATTTCGATGTTGACGAAGCAACACGTGTCTACACGCAACAACCCGTATGTAACACACATGCAACACGTATCAACAAGAGTAGAAAGCACGAATGTGAGTGCCAAAATTTGGTGCCCACATGATGCCAGAGTTTACACGATTCAATCACGAGTGAAAACACGAGTAAACAAGAATAAACATGATCCACTGAGAAAAAAACACGAGTGTAACACGAAAAAGCAAGTGTCATTTGAAATACCGTTATTTAAAAAATGTAGGACGAATCAACGAGAGTTTACACAAGTTTACACGGATGTAACACGAGTCAACACGTGTGCAACAGAGATCCAACGAGAGGCAACGCGTTGTCTTTCGTGTTGATCCGTATAACAATCGTGTTGATCCGTGTAACAATCGCGTTGACTCGTGTTAGACTCGTCCATACTCTTTGTTTACGTGCCCTAGAATGTGGCCATTATTTTTCAAATTTTTGACACTCTTGTTGGGTTCGTGTTACACTCGTTTTGACTCAGTTACTCGTAGAGACTCTTGCGCATGAACACGTGTTGACTCGTATTGACTCAAGTTAACTTGTGTTACACTCTCCTTGACTCGGGAGCAATTGCTACTCGCGGCCGACTCAGCCTCCAGCGACGGCGATAATCGACGAGTGTGACTCGTGTTGGACTCGCGCACCGACTCGGCTATGTGTGAACCAGCCTTTAACCACAGTGATCGACATATGTAAACATGACGGCGGCGGTGTCGGCGTCGGACACTTGCGATAATGTTCCCGTCTATTTTGAATGCCATTGGATACAATAATATGTTGAGGGGGGGCTGTGCCCCCATGATGTGTTGTCATCATCATATATATTGCCAGTAGGGGGCAAACAACCAACAAAATTGCAGCAAAGCCCTCCCTTCAACATATTATTGTATCCAATGGCAGTCAAAATAGACGGGAACATGATCGCAAGCGTCCACCGCCGCCGCCGCCGTCATGTTTACATGGTTGATCGCCGCAGTTACTGTAAGTTCGCGTTTATTTTGAGTTTTTGACGACGATTTTTTTTGGTTAGGCCTATTTGCTCCCTGCTGGCAAATTATATGATGATGACAATGTGTCATGGGGGTGTTTGCCCCCCTCAACATATTATCATATCCATCGGCATTCAAAATGGACGAGAACATGATAGCAAGCTTCCGTCGCCGCTCTGCGCAGTGTAAACAATGGTGGCGGTACGCCCGAACTCTACATTTTACCCGGCTAGGCCTATATTATAGGCTACAATAAATAAGTAGGCTAGGCTATTTTATCTATAGGCTAGGCCTAGTCTAATATTACAATTTAAGGTAGCATTCAAGTTGACTACAGCACGACTTACCCTTGACCAGGTATATGCTATCCTAGTGTTTACTAGGCCTATACCCCTTTGAAAGGACATTAGCCTAGCCTAACCTAACAACCTTACCTAACCTATTATAGTAGGCTATTATGGGGGGGGGGGGGGGGCTGCCGCCCCCACACCCCGATTTTTGGTGTTATTGTCTATTTTGTCTGTCAAGTGGGAATTTTTTCAATTTGTCGATAACGAAAATTCTCCATGCAGACTATAGCCTATGGAGAAAAATATGGCGAATCTATTGTTGCCTATTATCTCTAATAAATTGTTTCTCATAATGCTGCAGTAGTGTCGTTTAAAATACCAACCATTTAATTGTGTGCCTTTAAAAATGACCTAAATTAGGCTATAGGCTACTGGAAGATTAGAAGAATCTTTAAGAAAGACTAGGTTAGGGTTATTGTCGTGCCAAAGCTAGATTATAGCCTAAATATAAAAGGAAGTGAATAAAATTAAATATGCCGAAAAAAATCGCCGTCAAAATAGACGCGAAGTTAACCGCGGCGATCGCCCTATGTAAACATGACGACCATACACCCGGTAACTACATCCATCCCATTAAAAGTTACTGTGGGACACAAAATATGTTGAGGGGGTCTCTGCGGCTCTGCCCCCCCACGTCGGCCCGTCACGTATTATGATGTACGGTAAGTCATCATCATTTGTGCTAATTCATAGGATCCCCAATTAAGGACAAAGTCAATCAACAGACGAAATAAGCTCCCAAATTACAATAACATAGCGGCCCGCCGTTTATGGGCGACTTTTTACACGTCATTTTAAATGTTACTTTCCTGCCCTGGTCTAGGCCTAATAGATTTTTCCAAAGAATCAAACTTAAATTAAAAGAAAGTAGCCTAGCCTACAGTTTATAGGAAGGCTATTCCAACATGCATTCCAGAACTTAGGCTAGCCTAGGCTTAGGCTATATGAAAATTTGTGGGTGGTCTGCCAAAAAAGAATCACTTGGCCTATTAGGCTATGGGTAGGCTAGTATGGGGTGTATTTTGCAAATCTTCTGAACTCTTAGGCCTAGGCTAGGCTAAATTAAAACTCACAAAATCTGAGTAAAACCAGCACTAGAATTTTGTCTTGTCTTGTCTTGGGGGTTAAGGGCAACCTCAGGCGAATACTCGCCCGCTCCGGCCCTACCGTAGTCGCGGAGATCCTATGTCACAATTAAATTAGTTTATAGTTAAGGTTAAAATTCACCACCGTGTCACTTTCACTCTAGGTCATTCGTAGAACCGTAACACTGTAAAGGCAACAACCCAATAGCAGGTCATCAGGTGGCGAACCAGAGACCTACAAACCGCGGTACTAGGGCCAGAGCAATGTCTTGAAGCGAGGTGCCCTTATCAACCAACCCCAGACAATCCAGTAGGAGCTGTCGGAAGGAATCCATCTTTGAAGCCAGAAAGGCACGCCCATCCACATGCTCAGTGACGGGACGAGGCGAGGCTTAGGAGGCATATGTAGGACGACCAGATGTAGGATGTGGAGGGGAAGAGGTACCGTACGACGATAAATGGGATGCGAAGACTGCGGAGGGAAGAGCTCGTCAAAGTCATACGGTTCCTCAGGACCTCAACAATAACCGGGGGACGGCCGGTGCGGGCAATGGTCGATCGCCGTAGTTAATATAAGTTCGCGTCTATTTTGACGGCGATTTTTGTTTTAGTTAGGCTAGGCCTAGGCTATTTGCCCCCTGCTGGCAATATATATGATGATGACAATATGTCATGGGGGGTGATTGACCCCCTCAACATATTATTGTATCCAACGATCTCTAACCTCTGTATCTCAAAAAGGGCTAGAGCAAATTGGCTGTAAAATTTCCACATCTAGGCAATTCCTTGACAGATTTGCTCCCTCCAATTAATATTTATTAGCATAAATTCAGCCTAGTTTAGCCTATAAAACAAAAACTAACATTTGTTTAGCCTAGGCCTACATATAAAAAGAAAAACCCACTTGTACTGCAATTATAAGCATAAATATGAGTATCTACGTTACAAAGCAAATATTTTTGTATAAAATAAACCATAAATTGTCATCTTTCAACTATTGAGGTCATAAATATAAAAAAATCTGATACATTAGGAAAAAATGCGTTAAGAGTTGTGTTAGCGGGTCTATCGTCCCCTTTATTTACGTAGTCGCACGCTCGCAGTTACATTCGCGTCTAATTTGACTGTGGTTATTTGCCCCTGCTGGTGATATATATGATGATGACAATAAGTCATAGGGGGATAAAGCCCCCTCAACCCTTTATTGTATCCCACGGCCAGGCGTTGGGTAAATTGTTTTGTTACTGGCCGGCGGATTGAGGGTGGCTTTACCAAGTTTCCCCCGGCAGTTAAATTAGAAGCGAATGTAGGCCTAACTGCGAGCGTGCGACTAGGCTTATAATATAAACAAAGCTTTTGGTATGCCCACAACTACAACTCTTACCAAAACTGCAATTAGCCTATTTTTGTTTGTTTTTTCAGTCTAGGCTAAATTGTGGAGGCTAGGCTAAATTATTTAGCTGCAATTAGCCTAGCCTATTTTTGTTTGTTCTTTCAGTCTAGGCTAAATTGTGGTAGGCTAGGCTAAATTCTTTAACATGTGTACTATTGTGTAGGCCTGTGCTTTCCAATAGAAGTAAAAATATGGGTAATTTATTTGAAAAGACTCGCAGCGTTATTATACATAATTTATTAGGGAAAGTGAAGCTCTATGGAATCCTTATAATATACTCACATAGATTCCACTGTGGAAGAATAGTTTTGATAGTTAACTATAGTTTTGATGTAAATACTACCGCAACTACGAATCTTGTTTCCGAGACCTAGTATTTTAACCTAACCAAACAACCTAACCTAACCTAACCTAACCTAACCCAACCCTAGAGTGCCCTAGACCCAGTACGTGGGATACAACACTAGCCCTTGCAAGTTGCATGCCAGCTACTGTGTGTTCATATATTAGACATACAATAACATCTTTGTTACTTTGTAGAACATAACACTTTACCGTAGCGAGTGTACTCCATTTCGAACACTTTTTGTAAACATGAACACGTCCGTAGCAGAGCTCTCAAGATTGTGGGACTGAGTTTGTTTACGCGCGGGACTATTTATATCGACAAAATCGAGTTACAAAACTTATCAAAACTATTTTACCTCAACGGATTCTATGTGAGTATATTATAAGGATTCCATAGAGCTGCACTATCCCTAATAAATTATGTATAATAATGCTGCGAGTCTATTCGCGATAATTATCAAAATATGTAGCCTAGCCTAATGCAATTTTACTAAAACCCAAGCCTACCTGAATATATGCAGAGCTCAACAGCAAAAAAAACAAAAAAAACATGTTGAGCAGTGAAATAAAATTAAGCTAGCCTAGGCCTGTTTTCTCATAGGCCTAATAACCTAATGAAGTATACTAGGCCTAACCTAATTTAAGTTATTTCACAAAATACTAATAGGCCTACCCAGCCCTCCTCATGCATTATTTTCCATTGTAAAATAAGTTTGTGCCTAACTGCAGTAATGAAAGGTAGCCTATAAATAGGCTAGCCTATGTTGGCTGTGCAATTGTCTCGATTTGACTATTTTTACCTAATTAGGCCTAAAGCGGGCTGAGCCTATTCCCAACCACCAAACAGTATCCCATGTTAAGCCCTAGGCTAGGCCTAGGCCTAATCCCACTCTCAATCAAAATTCGAACTGCTAAATTCGTACCTACCGGTAGCGCTGCCTAGGCTAGGCCTATATTTTTCGTGAATAGATATAGAAAATGGTTTAAAGGAAAGACCATCCTATATTATGTTCAAATAATATGTAATAGCACTGTGTATGGTTGTATTAAATTTAAATAGTGATAGATGTGTATATTAATGGGATAAATACTCCGAAGTTCGCATACGTTCAGAAAATTATAGTGCAACACTGTTGCCAGATACTAATCAATGCCATTATCATTATATCATAATGCATTTTACTCATTTGCATAATTTAAAATACCTAGGACATTAATATAATATATTTTCCTATCTTTTTTGTAGTGATATTTGTATGATTTAGTGGTATATTGGTGTCTGTCTAGGGTTATAATGCATTGTGAAAGTTACCTCTGAATCTCTGACTTGGTAACAGTTCGGTATGGGCCGGCTTATGTAACCCTGCTTTCTTTGAGTACTACACGGCAAGAGAAGCTTTCGGTTCTGTCATTACTGTTCAAGGTAAACAGCAACTGCTAAATTCGACATCATGTTCAAATAATATGTAATAGCACTGTCTATGGTTGTATTAGACAAAAATCGTGATAGGTTTCTATTTTATGTGGATAAATAGTATTAAGCTGAATAAACTAAATACCGAAAGTTCACTAGAGTGGTTGTTGATATATTTGCTAGATATGAGGGAGGAGGGAGGTAGGAAGGAAGGGCAGGGTAAGTCACACAGGCAATTGCCAAAACTTTAAAGGTCCATATCATTGTTATTAAACAAAGCATTTGGCAAAGGGAGGAATTGTTAAAAACCTTAGCCAATACTCTGTCATTCACCAAAAATAAATTTGAATTATCATTATTATTTGGTAGGGTAGGTATGTATAGGTAGGTTGGCTAAATAATTGCTGGAATTCGTAGGGACTCGAACTGTTTTGAGAGAGTTAAATACACAAAAAATAATAGATCTGAATAATAAAGAGATTATGTTGTTAAGCAAAACTGGGGGATGCGTGGAAGACTGTAGACGGTAAACTTTGTGTTGGTAGCGAATGCGGTTTTAAAGTAATTTAAGAATAGACAGTTTTCAATGCTGCGGCCAAACTATTCCACCCATTTATATTCTTTTGTTATCAAAATGTTCAGAATCCGAGCCTCACCCAACTACGTAAGCATGGCTTTGATCATCGGCGTAGTTTTCAAGATGTGGAATTCGAGGTTTTTTCAAGATTGCCGGAAAAAACCCCATGTGCAAAAGCAAAACCTTCTCTATAACATTTGCGGAGCATTAGTAGGGGAGTCTGTATGCCAAAGCCCAGTCGTTTCCTATGAGTGGGAGAGACGGTATTTAGGCGTCAAATTTTTCGGGAAATCGGCTGCCACGGACCTGTTTGGCTGCCATGCCGGATGTTTAGCATATCAAAAGTTGCCCAATACAAAAACGCACCTCTTGTGAAAGTTTGATCCCGATCCAAAAAGCGGTTCTGGAATTATTGCGTCGAAACCGAGGCGTAAGAAGAATTTGGATGAAAAACCGGGTTTAATGATTACAATAGGGGTTCCCCGTACGGGACGAACACCTAATAATAATAATAACCACAATAATGAGAATCTTACATGCAAAAGTGACCTGGCTTGGACTGCCGAGGAAAATGCTACAGACAAAAAAGGGTTGGTTGTACATTGCCTTTTTTACCCCCCAGGCTCTGGCTTTTGAAAATGTTCCTTCTCATAGTGGCTTTTATCTTTGCTCTTCTATACGGCTCTCTTTTTCATTACCATTTTTGTGTTTCCCTATTAGTTTTTATTCTTTGTTCTGCCCTTTGTGTGTGAATTTTCTTGTTCTTACTTATTTTACTAAACTATTTCGTTTTTATGCATCGCATTTGTTATTATTGTCTCAACCTTTTTTCCCACACGTTCTTCTATTACTATTTTCATCTGATTCTCATTTCTGACCCAGTACTTCCGCCGTCTCTTGGAGGACCTAGATGCGTGTTGCTTCTGTTCGAGCTCTATCTTGAGTCTGCCACCCCCAGCTATATATGGGGTATGTGCCTGAGCATATATAAACATACATACATATATACATACATCCGCTGCTGTCTTGTCTTCCTTTCATATACCAGTATCTCCTTTACGTTCATGGAGATCTTTTTGACAGTCTGTAATTTACTGGTGACATAGTTCTCTCTCTTTCTCTCTTTCTTTCTTTCTTTCTCTTCTCTTAGTTTGTTATTGTCTGTGTTTTCACCCGTTTAAACACTCTTATAATTAATTTACTATATCAACTTCTATCCCCTCCTTTTACCCCAGGGATCTGTACTACAGCCAGCTCTCTTCCTACTTTACATTAACGACATAGATGAAGGCCTCACCTGTACAATCTCAAAGTTTGCAGACAATACACAAAATACAAATACCGTTCAAATGAACATGTAGATATGCATAATAACCTAGATCAGCTATCATGTTGGGATAAAATTTGGTAAATGTAAATTAATCCATATCGAAAACCGAAATTAGAAAGCAAACTATTTAATGAATGGCACTCAGCTTAAGAGTGTAGACAGAGACTTGGGAGTAACAATATCGAGTAACCTGACACCCAGTCAATAATGTACAGAAGTTGTTAAGAAGGCAAATACAGTAATTGGCTTTATAGACAGGGTATTTGAACATAAATCCAAAGATGTAATCCTCACTCTTAACAATTCATTAATCCGTCCTCTACTGGAATATTGTGTTCAATCCTGGTGCTCCAACTACCAAAAATATATTGACATACTAGAATGAGTTCAACGTAGAGTTCAAAATGATACCTAGTCCAAAGAACAAACCGTATGAGGAACATCTTGGAGAATTAAATTTGTTTTCTTTAACCCGGCACAGACTAAGATTCGACCTAATTCAAGTATTCAAAATCATCAAAGGCAACGCCAACATTAACTGTAATAAGTACTTTACAATCGACCAATCAAAATACACGGAGGGAAATTGTTGCAAAATAATTGGTAAATCTTTTAACTCACATGAGTCGAAGAATTCCTTCTTTAATCGCGTTGTCTATTTGTGGAATGGGGTTTTTCGAGATGTTATAGACTGCAGCGCCGTTTATTCTTTTCAACATCGGCTAGACAAACACCTTGCCTTAAATCCACGACTTTTGTCCTCAGATACATGAAGGATCACTACATGTATAGATAAATAACTAAGATGTTATTCACTATTCCCCAGATACAGGAAGGATCACTTATAGCTCTGTTATGATATTACCCCATATTGTCCCATACTAATATCTTGTAACCCTGCCAGGGACATTAGTCCTGGGGTGGTACTTCCCTTTCGTATTGTCCCTTACCTACTGTAAGCCACTGTTGAACACTCAGAGCAGCAGTGATTTAGAGGGCAAGCAACCTCGGGGGTCGCTAGGCTGTTGATGCTTGACTTTCTTTGTACCACCACTACCTCCGCCTCTTCTTCCTCCATCTCCTCCTCCTCCTCTTCCTTTTCTATCTCCTCCTACCATTCATCCTTCTCCTCCACCTCCTCCTCTTCCTCCTCCTCCCCCTAAGTCAAATCAAATCACTTCTTCAACAATGTTGTAAACATTTGAAACAGACTACCTTTAAACATTGTGAACTGTGATGCAATTGAGACTTCTAGAATCGTCTACATAAATACTTGGCAACTAACCCTCAATTAACACTGTTTCTTTCAGAATATTTGTTACTCGTAATGAAGAAATACCACAGATTTGAACGTTAATATAATTTCTGCGTACTTTTTTACCCATGGCCGAAATTATATTTTTGTCCAAGATCTTAAATATAGAATTATCATAAACTAATAATGAATCCCTTTTCACCTTATCCTATCAGAAATTCCATGTCAGAGTTTACATGCTGAGTGGTATTAATTTTGTTCTCAACTATTTCCGCGCCAGCGTTAGCTGGAGGGAGTGGTGGGTGGTGAGGAGCCTTCTGATTTACTATCCTTTTCTCTACCTAGTAGTAAGCACCTTAGCAATGTAGATATCCAAACTGCCCCGTATGGACCAATAGGTTTGTTGCAGTTTGTAAGTCCTTTGTATTCCGTTGTCATATATTGGTGTGATATGGAGTTATGGTATTTCTCGAAGACTCGTGGGAATCAGGTTATAGTTTCACCCAGCCGACACACACGGACTGGCTCTCACATAGGTACACACACACACACACACACACACACACACACACACACACACACACACACACACACACACACACACACACACACACACACACACACACACACACGTATACTAAACTCTCTCTCTCTCACACACACACACAAACACACAAACACACACATACAGGTATACACACACACAGGTTTACTACATGTGTAATCATGATTAGGAATTTCTGGATAATTTTTGGGAAGCACAATTGTGATATTCTGGTAATACATTTTTCTAAAAGCTATTTGAACCACAATGATCAAGTTACCAAGAATCCCTTGTTAACCCCTTCAGCACGATGACACCTTTTGCCTATTATTCTGACTATATTAGACGATTTTATGCAGCTCAAGCAGGACCTATGTTATTCAGATTATTTATTAAGATCGTATTTACCCTTTTGAATCCTGAAGGTAGATTATAAGCTAAAGAAAATCTTTTAATGGTAACCAGAATACGATGAACATTACGTCATCGTGCTGAAGGGTTTAATGCTCACAGTAATATAATTATCATTAGGAGGTGTTCAAGTATTACTCACCACGATTATACAGCCGGATTCAATAGTTTGGTGACAACTTAATTGGGGATGGGCGTATTTATTTGCTCATATACAGTATGTATCTTTATATTATTTTGTTGATTTCCTCCCTAGACTTCCATCAAGCTTAAAAAACACGTGCCTAAGACCCTCCGGCCGAAGGCCGGAGGCCGGTTCCTCTTAAAGTACATGCTCGCTATGGCTCGCCAGGAAAAAATCGACACCTAAATGACACGAAAATTCTTAATACTGACAATGAAATGGGGCGAAAGGTCTGAAAATCGCCAAACTAATAAACCGAACATCTTAAAATCTGAAAACTAATGAGGCTAAACATGAGGAAGGAGGGGGACCAGTAAAACGACCCATCTCCCCTTAAATGAATAAAGTAACACTGTAAATTGAAGAATTAAATCCACTATCATTGAAGTACTCACATTTTATAAATCACCCCTTATATGTTATTTTAAAAATTGCTCTAAAGATCTGTATGTGGTAACCGAGGTTCGAATCCCGGGTGGAGCACAGGCTTTCATTAATTTCATTTGGGAGGCGTTTGGTATTGTGAGTTAAATTAATAGGATTATACACTCACAACTAAACTTACATACAGGTATTATACACTCACAACTAAACTTACATACAGGTATTATACACTCACAACTAAACTCACATACAGGTATTATACACTCACAACTAAACTCACATACAGGTATTATACACTCACAACTAAACTCACATACAGGTATTATACACTCACAACTAAACTTACATACAGGTATTATACACTCACAACTAAACTTACATACAGGTATTATACACTCACAACTAAACTCACATACAGGTATTATACACTCACAACTAAACTCACATACAGGTATTATACACTCACAACTAAACTCACATACAGGTATTATACACTCACAACTAAACTTCATACAGGTATTATACACTCACAACTAAACTTACATACAGGTATTATACACTCACAACTAAACTCACATACAGGTCTATACACTCACAACTAAACTCACATACAGGTATTATACACTCACAACTAAACTCACATACAGAGGTATTATACACTCACAACTAAACTCACATACAGGTATTATACACTCACAACTAACTCACATACAGGTATTATACACTCACAACTAAACTCACATACAGGTATTATACACTCACAACTAAACTCACATACAGGTATTATACACTCACAACTAAACTCACATACAGGTATTATACACTCACAACTAAACTCACATACAGGTATTATACACTCACAACTAAACTCACATACAGTATTATACACTCACAACTAAACTCACATACAGGTATTATACACTCACAACTAAACTCACATACAGGTATTATACACTCACAACTAAACTCACATACAGGTATTATACACTCACAACTAAACTCACATACAGGTATTATACACTCACAACTAAACTCACATACAGGTATTATACACTCACAACTAAACTCACATACAGGTTATACACTCACAACTAAACTCACATACAGGTATTATACACTCACAACTAAACTCACATACAGGTATTATACACTCACAACTAAACTCACATACAGGTATTATACACTCACAACTATACTCACATACAGGTATTATACACTCACAACTAAACTCACATACAGGTATTATACACTCACAACTAAACTCACATACAGGTATTATACACTCACAACTAAACTCACATACAGGTATTATACACTCACAACTAAAATCACATACAGGTATTATACACTCACAACTAAACTCACATACAGGTATTATACACTCACAACTATACTCACATACAGGTATTATACACTCACAACTAAACTCACATACAGGTATTATACACTCACAACTAAACTCACATACAGGTATTATACACTCACAACTAACCTCCTACAGGTATTACACTCACAACTAAACTCACATACAGGTATTATACACTCACAACTATACTCACATACAGGTATTATACACTCACAACTAAACTCACATACAGGTATTATACACTCACAACTAAACTCACATACAGGTATTATACACTCACAACTAAACTCACATACAGGTATTATACACTCACAACTAAACTCACATACAGGTATTAGCCAATGTTCTTATGTATATAGTTATACATTAAGTTTTGCAAATACAAAAATATTTATGCGTATCTGAATATAAAATTCAAAGTCACATTGTAAGGCAGTCTAATGTAGGCCTATATACAGATAAATATACTCAAAATATATATTTTCAGCAGCAAATTTACTCAGTAATGCATATACAATTGGCAATGTTGACATGAATATAATGCCTCAACTAAATTCACTTGCGGCCATTGTGTCAAACATACACGTGCACATTCACTCTCTCTCTCTCTCTCTCTCTCTCTCTCTCTCTCTCTCTCTCTCTCTCTCTCTCTCTCTCTCTCTCTCTCTCTCTCTCTCTCTCTCTCTCTCTCTCTCTCTCTCTCTCTCTCTCTCTCTCTCTCTCTCTCTCTCTCTCTCTCTCTCGAAAAGCTTTCGACAAGGTGCCTCACCGAAAACTATTGGCTAAACTGGAGAGGATAGGTATCAAAGGTGAAATTCATTCTTGGATAAAAAATTGGCTTACGGACAGAAGACAGAGAGTGGTGATAAATGGAGTGGAATCGGAGTGGGAGCCTGTCACTAGTGGAGTTCCACAGGGTTCAGTCCTTGGACCGGTCCTGTTTCTCATTTACATTAACGATATCGATGTAGGGGTAAACAACACCATTTCCAAATTCGCCGACGATACAAAAATAGGAAATACAGTCCTGAACGAAGATGATAGAAATGCGTTGCAATCTGATTTAAACAAGATATCAGAGTGGTCGAAAAAATGGCAGATGCCCTTCAATGTCGATAAATGTCAGGTGCTGCAGGTTGGTAGCAGAAATATGAAATACAAATACGAAATGAATGGCAAACAAATAAAAACCGCAACGGTAGTAAAAGACCTAGGGGTACTAATATCTGAAAACCTAAAAACTTCCGACCAATGTATAGCAGCTGCAAATAAGGCAAACATAGCATTGGGCTTTATTAAACGAAAATTTACATATAAACATGAAAACGTAATAGTGCCACTGTTCAAAAGTATGGTGAGGCCCCACCTTGAATATGGTGTGCAGTTCTGGTCACCTTATCTGATCAAGGACATTGTAAGACTCGAGTCAGTACAGCGTAGAGCGACGAAGATGATACCCTCATTAAGAAATAAACCATATGAAGAAAGACTTAAACGATTGAACCTGTTCTCATTAAAAAAGAGGAGGTTGAGGGGTCAGCTTATTGAGTGCTTTAAGATACTAAAAGGTTTCGACAAAGTCGATGTAAATGCACTATTCACATTAAACAATACTAATCAAACTCGCGGAAATGGAATGAAATTAAAAACCAAAAAGGCAAACCTAGATGTCACAAAGAGTTTCTTCACCTACAGTGTGGCGACAGAGTGGAATAAACTACCAGCGAGAGTGGTGGAGAGCGACACAATAAACGCCTTCAAGGGAAGGCTTGACCTCTATCTGCAGAGGGCTGGGGTGATATGAATGGGAAAAAAAAAAAAAAAAAAAAAAAAAAAAAAAAAAAAAAATGTATGTATATGTATGTGTGTGCACTGTACAGTATGTATATATATATACTGTATATATATGTGTGTATGTATGTATGTGTATATGTATGTGTATATATATGTATATATATATATGTATATGTATGTATGTGTATGTGTGTATGTGTATATATGCATATATGCATATTATAGTTTGTAAGGCCAGACTGCCTAGTAAGGACCTTGAGGTCTGTGTGGTCTGTGTATCTATGTAGCTCTATGTAGCTCTCTCTCAAATATAAACCCCGTAATAATCTTATGTATGTCCACTCTTAAGTCTGCACTCAGCCCCCCACAGAGACTCTCACACTTCTCTAAAACAAAAGGAACATGGTGTGAAAAGAGCCCTTGACTCGTCATGGAATGATAAGGGTGCTTGTGTGTGTCTGTGCGTGTGTGCATAAGTGTGTTTGTTCAGTGTGTGTATTATGTTCAGTGTTTTCTTTTGTATGTATACAATTTTTCTAGTTTGTGATATTATCGTTGTGTTAATAAGCATAGACGTTGTTGGAGAGACACAAACCAAGCGTGAGAGGAGTGGAAATGAGCTACTAGAGAAGTGCATGCAGAGTTACAAGGAGGGATAGACAGACGGATGAGGAAGTACGAGAGCGGTGTGGTGTGGATGTAAATGTGCTGGAAAATGTGAAAAGGAACACCTTGAGATGGTTCGGCCATGTGGAACGTATGGGAAGCGAGAGAATGACTAACAGAGTGTACGAGCAAGGCCACCGAGAGTACCGGTACGAGAGTGTGGTGGAAGGACGAACTGAGAGAGAGGTGGAAGGATGGATTTAAGAAGTATATGCGTGAAAGTTGTGCTGGATGGGAGGAGGGGCGTCAATTGACTTGGGACAGAGTTGCATGGGGACGATTCGTTAGTGGCCACCCCTTCGGGGATCATTACGTCCGGCAATAGATAGATAGATAGATAACATGTGTCTTTTTTCGTGTAGGTGTGACTGAATTCGAGCGTGTGTGCGTTTATGAGCTCCAGGCGACCTGATTTAGATAACGTATCAATTTGACGCTGCAGCAGGGGTCAGAGATTATAGTCCCTTAACCCTGAGCTCTAGTGCGACTGCGAAATATACAGTACGTACGCTAAGAAAATCGTATGCCAATGATCATAGGCGTGATTCTAGGTGGTCTGGGAAGTATAGCGGACTGTAAGAATATTATATTTATTTACACTTTCAATTATTTAATATCTCATATCTTTCTTATTTTATTAAATTTTAGTTTGTCTTTGTATATGTCACTTTTTTTCATCCTCAGTCTTATTTTCTTTTTTAATATAATCTGTTGAAAACATAAATTGTTCTTCATAGCATATTTGTGGGTTTATGGTAAAATATAGAAGCTAAGTATAGCATGAGCTGAATCCTAACAATAACTCGCCTAGATGTACTGGGTTTCAATCTCGGGAGCTCATAATTACCAGTCCAGTACTATGATCAATCAGCCACTACCTGTGTTTATAACCCTTGATACAATACCACAAAGGATAGCAAAGTAATTGCAAAATTGATATGCACCAAGATCTCATTCATGCATTGCAAAAATATTATCAATCCAATCCGTCCGAGAGAAGGATAATCTTAAGTCCCCCATGCAGGTACCACGCTCTACGGAAGCAGGAGAAACACAAATGCCTCCCCTAGCTGTGACTTCAGCGGCCCATGGAGAGCTAGCCATGCCCTTATTAAGGTCCCGAGGAAATCGAGCCATCACCATGCCTGCGCAGCTTCCCTTTATCTGTCTGCTTCCTACGACGCCGCCCCGGGAGGAAGGGCAATTAAGCCCTGCCAATCTTAGGTAAAGGACCTTCCTGCCTGCAGGAGCATAAGGATGACCATACTCTTCGTCGATCCAGAAGACGGCAGCTCACCTGAAAAAGGCTTAGCTCTCCTTTTTGGGGAACTTTGATTAACATGAGCAACTCCGTCTCGCCACCTGGAAAATCTAGTACATCCCATCCTGGACATACTGGCACACCTGGAAAATCCGGTACCCTGGTGTTTGAGCAACTCGGCACCACTCCCTCTCACCTTGAACAATCCAGACCACCCCAGGCAGCTGAGAAACTCGGGCCTAAGTTTTCTAATAGAGAAACAAAGAGACAGAGAGAGTGAGAGAACGTCTTACAAATAATACAAAGATGCGATGTAGGACAACCTCACCACCCCAGCAGTAGCGTAAACGAACTAGGGTTGAGTCCAGAAGGCCCCAGTCACCCCCGAGGCCCTACCGAAGGAGATCGGCCCTATCCCCATCGCCTGGTAAGACCATCCTTTATCGGGCACCGAAGAATAGCTAACTAAGTCTGTCTTTCAAAGACCCTATCTAGGCACCTCTAGAAGAAGAAAGCATTACACACATCTATCCATAAATAATTAAGTTTTGAATATACCTTTGTTATGGGCCTGTCACACTGGCTTCCCAACCCTTCCAGACTTTAATATGACTGTGTGTTTCGCTAAGTCTGGTGCAAAGTCTTGCAACCCCTTCAGCACGATTACAGTATTAGTATATATTTACACTTTTAATCTTTGCTTCTAACAACACCCGCCTTACAGATAATTTATTTTCACGCTTATCAGCTTATCACGCTCCTTTATCATTCAGATGCTGTAATTTGCCTTTTTGGTGACACCATGTCTTTGTACATTATTATTGTAAATAGGCTATGTCCATTTATACTTAATTCTTTATGATCCTTTGCTGCTCAGTCCTTTGCCTTTGAATAGCACCCTTACTGTACTTTACTTTAAACTTGAAGCGGTAATTACTATAGTTACTCTTACCCACTGATATATGATATGAATAAAACTTTATATACCAAGCCTGTATATTCTGTGTAGTATCTAGTTTCCCAATCGATTTAAATACATTCTAGCTCACACAGTAAAGATCATCTGGCTCTTGCAACGATAGTCAGAGCCGGTATCGTAATAACATTTAGCATGCATCTCATGTTATCCAAGAAACAAATCATAGAGGGTTTTATATGCCAACGACATACTGTATATTATTAATCTAGTAAGTGCCTTCTCAGATGAACACAGTAAGACAGAACTTGTGTGTAATATAAAGTGTATATACTTTATTTATCTAAGAAATGCTTTTCCCAGATACAAGGACAATTATGAAGAGCTTGTACATGCTAAAAGGTATAAATATAAGTTATCTAAGAGGTGCTTTACCAAATAGAAACAGTATGATAAAGAGCTAGTTATGTTAATATTTTCTGTGCTTACTGTTTATCTTTAAAATTGCCCTTGCCAGATAGACCGCAACACAATGGATAACTTGTGTTGGCTGAGAGGTTGTGGCAGCTAAAATGTGATAGCAAAAAAGGCGATGACACTTTGTATATTATTTGATAACGTGTGCCACTTTGTTTATGTGAGCACTTAAGTGAATGTGAGTGCGGACTGTTTGAGCCTGAGTGCATTATGTAGGCGTATGTATGTATTATTTGGACGTGTGTTTGTGTATGTGTGTGTTGTGTGAATTGTGAGTGTGAATTTATTGTGTGTGTGCGTGCGTATATACTGTATATATATAGAGACAGACAGACAGATAGACAGAGATGTATATATGGAGAAGATATATTATGTTGACGTGTGTGTGTGTATCATTCATTAAGCCACAGTGTACCCAGATTAATATAAGTGATTATGTATGCCACTTTGTTTATTGGAGTACTTATAAACTCGTGCATGTGTGAGTAAGTACCTATTGTGTGACCACCTGTATACATTGTGTAGGTGGTTATGGTGCGAGTGTGTGTGTGTGAGGGTGGGTGTATTGTGTGAGTGTGTGTATGGGTAAGCAATGTGTGTGTGTTTGCATTGTGCGTGTGTGTGGGGGGGGGGGGTGTATTGTGTGCATTGTGTGGGCGTGTGTGTGCATTGTGTGGTCGTGTGTGTGTGTATTGTGGTAGTGTGTGTGAGTGAGTGTGTTATCAGCGGGTGGTCTGTGTCTCTGGAGTGGTTCTCTTGACAAGGGTCTCTTACAGTTGTCCTGTCCTGTCCTGGCATTCAGTTTTGAGAAGGGCAGGGGAGGGCAGTAGTGAATAATAATAATAATTATTATATAATTATTAAATAATAATTAATATTATTATTTTTATAATTATAATAATAATAATAATAATTATGATGATGATAATAAGGAGGATAATAAGGAAAACGATATGCTAAGAAGAATTGATGGATTTACAATAATAATAATAATAATAATAATGATAGAAACATGGGGGGCATAATTTGATAATATTTATTGTTTCCATTTCCTTTTTGCATTGGGAGGAGACCACTTTAATGATAGAGAAAGACAGTTAAGTGGAAGTCTGACAGGGTTACAGTTAAGAATAATTAGAGTTATAATAGCTGCCTTCAAAGAATATACCATAACTCATGCTACTTGATACTTAATCTGCTACTTGAACACCAGCTATTCAACTGTTTGCTGGGGAAAAACCTGTACAAAGGCGACTTAACGCCAATTACCTGTATTAGGAAGCAATTAAGGCAGGTTTATGACCATGTACTTGCACACGACTACACTTAAACCGTCTGGAAATGGTCACTTTTTACGTAAGGGGAGATGGATCGCTTTTCTGGTCCCCCTTCTCCCTCATGTTCAGCCCCATTAGTTTTCAGATGTTAAGACGTTCGGCCCATTAGTTTGGCGATTTTAATGCCTTTAGCTCCATTTCGTTGTCAATTTTAAGACCAATCGTGCCATTTTCCTGGCGAGCGATAGTGAGCCTGTACTTATAAGAGGAACCGGTCTTCGGCCGGGACATTTTTCTACCGAAATATGTACACATTTATCTTGAGAGGGGGCCTAGGGTGTGTTTTTTCTAAGTTTGAGGGAGGTCTAGCAAGGAAACTAAAAAATATATTAATAAATGACTAAATAGAAACAAAAGCAAGCCACTAGCCCCTTAACGCAATTAAAATGACCAACATGATTTAATAATGCTAGGTTTGTGTTCATTGTTTCTCATTAGTGTGAAAGCTGAATCACACGAGCGATTTTTCCGGTATTTTTCGATCTTGATAAGGTGTTAGCAACTAGACTGAAGGTAAATATTCTAATCGTTGGCTAATATATCAAAGGTATGTTCTGAAGCTTCTAAATTACCTTCTTAATTAGTAATGTTGAGAAAAGATAAAGAAATGTAAAACACGTGTATAATACAAATATAATGATAATAATGACAACAATAATAATAATAATAATAATAATAATAATAATACTTATTATTATTATTATTATTAGTAGTAGTAGTAGCAGTGGTATTGTTCTTTGTTATTATTATTATTATTATTATTATTATTAGTAGTAGTAGTAGTAGTAGTAGTAGTAGTATTGTTCTTTGTTATTATTATTATTATTATTATTAGTAGTAGTAGTAGTAGTAGTATTGTTCTTTGTTATTATTATTATTATTATTATTTAATATTATTAACTTATAAGCTAAAATTGCTGAATTAAGATACCGATAAACGCCTTACCCAAAATAGTGCCACTCCTAGAGCCTCGACTCAATCGCTACCGAGCTTGATAATCTCCTTCGTGATATCTAATTAAATCCGTTATCGGTGGCCACGGAGATAAAGTGCGGTGTGGGAGCCGGCGTGGCAGAGATTGTGTAGGATTCAGAGATCAGGCAACTTCTCCACATGACGCCATTTTGATGACGAGGGAAGGTTGTTTCAGTGTTATTGTTGAACAAAATATGATTATGATTATTCCCGATATAATTATTTGTCTGTAACTATAACGACAAATGTTGCACACACATCTATAATAATAAATGTACGTGTTGAAACTAGTGCATACACGCTAAAGGTACACTAATATTTGTGTTAACTATTGAAACAAAAATTTTGAAAATATATTTCCCTATCTGTATCTACCTCTACAATCGCCTAATTAAGCAATATGGCATACAACATACTAATTGTGCGACCAAACTTTACTTTATAAGCCATTTCAGATTTGCCATAATGCTTTATTGCTCGGTACTGTAATACACTATACCATATATTAAATTTGGTGTGTAAGTATACCAGAAATATTATGATTCTATCACAATAAGTAAATCCAGTCTCATAAATGTCGGAACTTATTTCCAGATTAAGAAGTTTCGGACGTTTATATGTCACTATTTGATCAAGTACATAATATGAAGTACTACTTAGGAATGACTTGGGCACAATATGTTGAACATTTGTCAACTTCTCTTCATTTCAGTGTCAAGTCTAAGGAGTCACACACGCTTTTTTATTTATTTTATTTATTGATTGATTGATTTTTTAAATTTATATACAGTATATATATATATTTGTTTTTGGCCTTCTCGATCATCATCATTATTCAAGCAATATTTTGGATTGTTATTGTTTACATTAATGTATTATTATACTGAAGTTAAATGTTTCCAGATGGTTGAAACTGCCTGTCCTTAGATAACTATACATTGCCGGAAACAACCCTCATGTGACTGCCTTCACTCCAGGTCGCGGTAGTCCCCAGACACGGTATTAAGGGCAGATTTGTATTGATTTGTATGTATCTGTTTATTTATATATCCATCAAGCTATACAAAATACATACCCCCAAGTCCTCCCTTCGAGAAATATTTGTAAATTTTTCGGTAGAAAAAAGTTAACGGTATCGCACGCCATAAGGAAATCAACACCTAAATGACACGAAAGGTCTTAAAATCGCCAAACTAATGGGGCTAATCATGAAGGAGAAGGGGTTCCAGAAATAACAAACCTCCCCTTAAACTGAAGATAGATTATTCTAGGTGGTTGAAAATACCAGGCCAGAAATAACTACTGTATACATTGCCTGAGTAAGCGCTCATGTAAGTCTGCTATCAGTTCTTGACTCTGCCTTCCCTCCACATCCATCTCTCGGTAGCTGCCAGACACGCTATCTTACCGCCTCCTTATCGCTAATATCGTGTCCTTACCTCGAGTGCCGCCCCCGATAACGTGTGTGTGTGTGTGTGTGTGTGTGTGGAGGGGAGGGGGCGGTGTGTGTGTGTGGGGGGGGAGGGGAACTCTTATCAGCTTATGACTCTTGATCTATATCACTTCATAAACTCTTAACTGTTAGCTGGGGTTAGTGGGGATTAACAACTGGAGGAACTGAAGTTGAAGGGAAAATTGTATTCAAGATAATGTGAAGGAAAACAAAATATATATATGTTATATATGAAGCTAATGCTATACCTTACGATGTTCCTAAGCTGAATAAGTATATATATATATATATATATATATATATATATATATATATATATTATTATTAATATTTTGTTTTTTTATAGGCTACTTTAAAGACATCCATCATTGAATACATTAGGTTGCAGTAGCCTGCAAATATGAAGGGAATGAACACGGCAAACATAATATAGATACATTTAAGATTAATTGGTTTTATTGGGATGTTATCAAATGTAAACCACGAGGTGAATATAAGATGAATACAAACATCCAGGTTAGCCTCCATTCTTAGGTATACAGTAATATATATTTTTATTTTATAAGTCTTCTGTAAATATTAATCCATACAGGTAGCGTGCATTATATGATCATTATATTACCACTGACCTCGATCAGTAATTAGTTAAAGTAATACTTTGATACTTCAAAGGGCTTCAAAAAGCTTTCCCAATGTATACCACCTCCTCTACGTAGTGTACGTAGTACCCGTCTTGCAACACAATCCCACCCCTACTCTGTGCAACTCTCCAACCCAAGAGTGAAATGGTATTCTCTGGAACTCAATCTCAGAATCAGTCTTTCCCTCTTCCTATTAATTAAATTGCTTCAAACTCTGTGTGTCCAGGCATTTTGGCTCGAACGTCCCTTGATTTTGGCCCTGTCACTCTTTCAACTCTGGGGGAGGCACTCGCTGCAGGCAGTTCTGCCTTTTGTCTCCCTCATTCACATAGAAAAAAAATAACAAGTAGGCAAACACTAACAAACATTCAGTGTGTTAAATTATAAGACTATTAAAAGACACGATAAATAAAGCACCAACTACCAAGACAAAGATCTTATCACCCAACGTCTTGATCTCAAAATATGTGTTGAGTTTGTTGTTTCCCCCGTGCTTGTGGGATAGTGTTGGTATCAGCAGGGAGATAAGAAGGGGTTACAGCCAGATAAGGAGGGCGACAGTGACGATAACAAGATGATGTTCCTCTCACTATCTCAAGTACATGTGACGCGAGGTAACTTGAATGGCCTGGGAATGACAGTTGTTATGTGTTAGTTTTTATCTGTTCAGGGTAGATCCGCTGAGGGTTATTATTAACACCTGTAGGATACGAGGACGTGTTTTTTTCAATATATTCTGGCTATGATTAGACGAATGTATGCAGTTTAGGAAGGATCTCTAATAACCAAAGTGGTAATAACTCCATTACCTCTAACTTCCAAAATACCTCCCTATACTGAATATTATCGTCAAATGATAGCCAAAATAAAGGAAAAAACGCCTCCTGGTAGCCTATACTGAAAGTGTGAATTGTCTAAAATGATCTAGTGGTGGGAAGGTGGTGCTGGAACTGAGGACTCCAAAGTAATAGCTGTGTGACAATGGGTGTCTTCACAGGCACCACATGTTTGTAAGTTTTGTCTGATTCGTTTGAATAATGGCTAATTGCAATCCAAAAAATACTTCTAGATCCAATTAATGTCCTTTAAAATCCTTACTGTTTCTACCTGTTGATCTTGGATGGCATTGTTACGCAAATATTAACTTTTGAATAAGGTCGAACATCTATAACTTAATGAATGCCACTTATCACATGATTGGAACACACAATCTGTAGCTGTGAAGATGCCTGTTAGAAATGCCCCTCTTTTGTTCTGCTACCAAGGCTGACACATCTGTGTGATCAAGTCTGACAAGTGCAGTGATGTCTACATCATGCATGTATGTCTAATGATAATGTCGGACAGGTTGGGAGAGAGGCATCATGACCAGGATTCGGAACCCATTCACCCCAGGTATATTAGGGAGAGTTGAGCACCGTAACCACTCGGTCGTGAGTGGATAATGAGGGAAGCCACCTTAGTTCTTATTTGAAGAACCAGGTTATAGTGTCGTGGAGGACTATGCCTTCATACACGTGGCGAGTTTATTTGACTTCAAATGTGTCGAGTTTATTAGACTTCAACCATTAAAAAACCCCATTAAAACCATTAAAATCATATCACTTAGCATGTCCTAAGTGATACGAGTTTATGGATAAAGTCTAATAAACTCGCCACGTGTATGTTAAGACTTCTCCAGGTGCATATGATTATGTATCTTTCTCAGTGTCGCTCAAGAGAGTATAGTTGTAAGGATTAAAATATCTCTCAGTAATTCTGTTCCTATGCATATGTTATTTTGCTGATGAAGGCACCCTGGATCCCTTCCAAGGCTTGTTTTACCCCAGAATTCCAGGGACTCCACAACTGGAAACATTATTTTAAGAGAGGTATCACCAAGGTCTTGTACAGGGTAAACATAAGTTCCACCTCTCGTATCTTAAAGGTTCACAATATCCAGCCAGCTTGGAATCTGACCTTTTGAACCATTGCTTGGATGTGCTTACTGAAGGTAGCATAATGAGTCATTAGAACACCCTATTCTAGCACTTGGTTATTGCATTTTATTAGGGAACCATCATGATTAGTATAGTTGGCTTTTTCATTAATATTGGTTCCATAGCTAGCCAATTCAAATGTATTGCTGTTTAATGGCATTATATTTGTCTCGGCCCAAGAATACAAAGCGTATAGGTCAGAATTTAATGTACCTGTATCTTCTGCTGATTCCATTTATTTATTGCTCTTGTATCATCAGCAAAGGAAGAGACTGATGAGTGGAGGGTATCTTGGTCAATATTAGATATGTGATTAAGGAAAAGCAGGGGCCAAAAAACAGAGCCTTGGGGAACACCACTGTTGATTTGGAATCACAGGAAAGGACACCACTTACAGCAACACACTGTTTACTCTCCTTCAAGAAATTGTGGATCCACATTCCAAGACAACCAGTTATTCCTAGACAATTGTTATTGCTAGGTTCCCTAGACCCCATGATCACCTTGTCAAAAGCCTTGCTAAAATCTAGTTAGATGACATCAATATTTTTGTTCTCTCAGAGTGCAGCAATAATCTTTTCATGGTGTGAGAGGAGCCGAGATAGACAAGATCTACCTTCTCGGAATCCATGTTGATATTCATTAATGTTATGTTTATTGCTAAGTAGGAGGCTAGGAATGCTCCTCCCCTTGTAAAAATTCACCTACTAGACAAGACAGAGCAAGGGACGAGGGAACGCGAAAGTGGTCCCTGACCCGAAAAGCTGGAACTTTAAATTTTTTGTTTCTGTCCAGTCTCGAGTCGGCCAACCCCAGCTATGGGGTGTGTGCATGAGTATATATACAGTACATGCATACATACATTGTTATATTTTTCACTATCATTTTGTCAGTTTTATAACCTGAGATGTGAGAGCTGTTGGTCAGTAATTTTGTAGTTTCTCGATCCCCCTTTGCATGCAAGAGTAATCTTTGCTCTTTCTAATTGTTTGGGGATTATTCCAGTATCAAGCGAATTTCTGTACAGGGTCAGGAGGGGTATTGTTATATAGTATGGCTGGAAAACCATCAGGACCAGCTGCTGCTTTACTATAAATTTGTTTTATTGCTTTCAGTATGTCGATTCTAGAGAAGATGATGTCCTGTATTTGCGAGTCCATGACTTGGCCGTTTGAAATAAATACCTTGGGCTTTGTGATCTTCTTTTCTACAATAGGGGTACTAAACACACCTTCATACTACTTAAACACACACACACACACACACACACTATGGCAAATTTGTATACATTTAATCATGGAATTCATCGATATTTTATTTTAGTGGTTTAAATCGAGTGACCTTTACACAAATTCCAATTGTGTACCCAAATCTGCTAATTATATGCGTACCTGTGGCAAAAACGCTGCCTCACGTAAACCCATTTGATAAGAACGCTAATTAAACCTGATTGTGATTTCTTATTACCTTACTTGGCGGAGCGGAGGGATAGTTTCAAGATATGTAAGTGGAAGGAGCATTAGTGGGATTTGGATAATTAGTTGAATTGTGAGATTTGGATGCATTAATGGTTGATATATCGGGATTCCATGACCAATTCAGGTTTTTATCTTGACTAGGTGGACGGGAATATGATATGTTTGCTGTCAAGGAAATTAATATTTATTGTCATAGTAAATTGCATGATTACAAATATTATGTTTTCAATTATTCTGATATAATGCTACTACTATTATAATTTAATTATTCAGCACCATTAGTAATAACATCTGTCTTACCCTTACCTATAAGAACATAACATCAAGTTTGATTTTTTAACTTAGCAGTAGAAATCGAACCCTAGGACTTTCTTGTGGTAGTACCATGACGTCTAACTTTACTTTGTAAGTCGGTGTGGTGCTTTGAAACATTATGTATTCTCACCAGAAGTCAGAGCTTCAATACCATTGGTACTTTGTTTTCCCTATGTGTATGAAGGAGACAAAAGGCAGTTTGCCTGTACGAGTGTCTCCCCCAAAGCCATAAGAGGACAGAGAGCCAGATTCAAGGGACGTTGGGGTCAAAATGCATGGACACACGAAGTTTAAAGCATTTTAGGTCATAGGAAGAGGGAAAGGTTGATTGAGGGAGGGAGTTCCAGAGTTCACTTGTTGAGTAGAAGAAAGACTGAGAACATTTGTCAATTCTTGGGTTGGAGACCTGGACAGAATAGGAGTGAAAGGTGGGAGTCGTGTCCAGGCTACCCAGTATTGTGTAGATATACTGTATATTATAGAGTTGGCACTTGTGTCTAGGCTGCCTGTTATTGAGTCATACATTGCGTTGTGAGTTATTCACCGTAATGTGTTCCTACATTACCCCCATATTGTGATCATGTAATTATGTAGGTGAATTGTGTTCATTATTTGTGTATTAATTGTCTGTATGTTTAGTTCATTGATTGTCAGTGCAATAAACTATATATCGGGTACCGGTACATTGGTTATGTTCTTTCCTCCCAGTTAATTACACTCGCAAAGTGCCTCTCATTACCAGACAAATGTTGCAAATTGAAACACGCTAAAGAGAAAGAACGAACAAGTCGTGTGATAACCTTAACGAGTTAAGCTTTAGTCAAAGTTTGCCATTGCAAGATGTATAATTACTACATCAGGGTGCTTAGTTCATCTTGTGAATAAAATGATTAATTGGATGTTAGAATGTTTTTGCTATTTGAATAATATTGTATTAATTATAATGTTAAGTCATGTAGTCGTTGTACTCAGTTATAATTGGGAACAGTTATAATTGTATAGCCTATACAGTGAAGTTTTTGGAATCTGTCCTAAACTGGATAGTCTCTCTCTCTCTCTCTCTCTCTCTCTCTCTCTCTCTCTCTCTCTCTCTCTCTCTCTCTCTCTCTCTCTCTCTCTCTCTCTCTCTCTCTCTCTCTCTCTCTCTCTCTGATTATAATCAATAATAGTTCATCAACTCGCAGAAATGAAATGAAATGAAAAAATTAAATATATATATAAATAATCTGTTAAGTACTTCACTTTCCAATTGTCCCTTACCCATATCAAGCCACTGTTGAAAACTGAGCAGCAGTGATTCAGAGAGCAAGCAACCTCGAGGGGTCGCTAGATCTGTTGTTGCTTGGTTTCCTTTGTACTTTGTAGACACACACATTTGGGAATCCTTCTATTTCACTCTACTACTTTAATTTCCACTTCTTACGCATTTTACCGTTACTATTTCTCCTTTTCTCTTATCCTTTACTCCCCCTGGTCCCTCTCTTGTTTACCCAAGTGAGGAGCTGGATGCGTAAGTGGAGTTTCCGCTCACGTCATATCCGGCCCAAGATAGTACTAGATAGATTGATAGTTAAGTAGATATATAGACAAATGTTATATATATATATACTGTACAGTTTTCTAATATATATACTGCATAGTGAAGTATACTGTATATATATATATATACAGATATATACTGTATATATTTATATATATACTGTATATATATATATATATATATATATATATATTCACACAACAAGGATTTCTTTATGGTGAACTTGATATACATTAAAATGATGGCTGCCAGATATTCATGAAGGTGTTTTTTTGTACAACTATTTGAAGCACAACTACGCATTAACTGATTTTAGTCTGGTAAGTACTAGAAGTAAATATTACTTTAAGATGTATTAAGCTATTTAGAATTACATGTTTGACCAACGAACATACACACATACGTATTATGCATACATATTTATCTTTATGGACGTATCGACGTAATTGTATTACTGTGGCCTACATTTCTGTTATGGAAAACGTGAACTTTTCTGAGTAAATGTGCTGTGCATGCAAATAATTATGTGTGTGTGAGATATTTGATTTGACCCTATCTATTAAAATCTTACTCACACACACACACACACACACACACACTTCTTTGAGAGAGAGTGAGGGGGGATGGGGGGTCACAACGGTACCCTAGCCCTTCACTTGCACCACCAACGGTACCCTCCGATTATGTAATGACCACACTGCATTCAACCTGTTTGTGTGTGCGTGTGTGTCTAGGTGTGTGTGTGTGTGTAAAGGTGTATGTGTATGTGTGTTAAGGTGTCTGTGTATGTGTGTTGAGGTGTATGGGTGTGTGTGTGTTGTAGTCTGTGTGCTTGTTTGCTTTATTTTGAGTATGTGTGTGGGTGTGTTTTTGCGCCTATATGACATCATCTGTGCGTTTGAGTGCACGTGCGCTGTGCATGAGATAATGTATGGTATATATGATGTTCGTGCTTCAAAACATGTATAAATGTTAGTAATAGATTGTATGTGGTGTGTATGTGAAGACAAGATCTTTAATAGTTTGTTATGCATTAAATAAATTGATATCCCCTTAGAACTTTATTGTACGGTACGTATACTGTATGTCACCATTGTTATGCATATCCGTTATGGGGGGTGACCTGCTTATTGTCTCTCATTTTCTCTCTTTCCTTTCTCTGGCTTGTATCTATTCGGCCCCATTCAGCCTACTGTTTTAAGACGTTTATCCCATCTAGGTGTCGATTTTTTCCTGGCGAGCGATAGCGAGCCAGCATTATATGGAGAAATCCGGCTTCGCCGGAGACATTTTTCTCTCGAAAAATTTACAAATTTAGCCTGCTGTAAACACATTTAAACAAATATGCTGGCTCGCTACCGCTCGCCAGGAAAAAAATCGACACCTGGATGGACGTCTTAGTAGGCTGAATGGGGCCAAATGGATACAAGCCAGAGAGAGATAGAAAAGGACAGACCAAAAACAGGTTACCCCCCTTAACGCTAACTCCTGGGTTCATGGTATAGTTTTTTTATCATAGATTTTTTTTTTTTTTTTCGGAAGCTTAATACGTTTCGTATTTACGATTTCCTGTGCATACGATATGTGTCTATATGATAATTATCTATGTGACATTTGTAATTTTGTTTGCATATTCACAAATACTGCATGCATATATGTATTCAATTTCTGAGAAAAATATGTGTCAATTATGATTAAGATGATGGTTGTACTGTAGTTTATAATGATATGTAGTTGTACACTCGAAAGCAATATGTACAGTAAGATGCAATTGATAAGTATTGAAGGGATTATTGGAAATATGTACAGTAAGATGCAATTGATAAGTACCGGTATTGAAGGTATTATTGGAAATATGTACAGTAAGATGCAATTGATAAATATTGAAGGGATTATTGGAAATTAGTATGGAAGGCACATGTCAGTCATATGTGGTTATTATAGTTTCTTTATATTAAGTTGCCATGTTGTATTGTTGCATTTCAAGCGTCGAGTATTTGCCTTTTTTTCTAGATCTTTTAATACTAAATAGAGTTTCTTGCATAATATTTATTTAAATACCAATTATTAATCATAGATTAAGTATCAGACGCTTCATTTGAACTATATGTTTAACAATGGACGTTATATCAGCTGTCTATAAGAATACCAAATAAAGACAATAATATATAAACTCTGTGTTTCTGTAATTGTTAAAACGTTTATACAATATATATATATATGTGTGAGAGAGAGAGAGAGAGAGATTGCTAGGTGTACGTGTGTGTGCCTCTAGCAATAGTAGGCTCTATTATCAGTTACGGCACTGTACGGTACTTTACTTTACATAGCGGTATTGAGCGGTGTGATACCTGTCGTTATCTGGCTACCTGTATACGTACGGCTGCCGGGCTCAGGGGGTTTATTGGTTCATCCTCTCTACATTATACTTTTATCAATCTCCTTGTAAATCTTTGTTTGCCTTAATGGGGAATAGGTTATTTTCCAGGTCCCTCTTCTTCCTCATGATTAGCCCCATTATTTTTCAGATTTTTTGACATTCGGTCCATTAGTTTGGCGATTTTATTAACTTTCGCCCCATTTCTTTGTCAATAATAAAACTGTTCATGTCATTTAGGTGTCGATTTTTTCCTGGCGAGCCATAGGGAGCCTGTAATTTAAGAGGAACCGGCCTTTGGCCGGTAAATTTTTCTATCAAAAAATGTACAAATGTATCTTGAAATAGGCTCTTGGGGTTGTTGTTTTTTAAAGCTTGATGTAGGTCTTGGGAGGAAACTGAAAAAAATATATTAAAAACAAATATAAAACGGAGAAAATAAACACGCTCATCCCCCCTTAACTTCAACTTGAGATTATAAAATATCAAACTATATCATCTCTGCTTATCTATGTTTTGTGTGTCTGTTTGGTATTACCCAATGCCTGTTTATAAAATGTTTTTCATATTTATGTAATGTTTTGTTTGAAGTGCAGACAAATAATACAATTATGTTATTCAGTTAAATTCACCAACAATATTGTAATATATAAGTAAAATCTAAGAATTAAATGGTTGTTTGTTGCTTATTGTTTAGAGCACTAAGTACTAATCGCTGGCAATGGTTCCACCCATCTACTTTCTATCAACCTTATATCTACCAGAAACCTCACTTGCTTCCTAGTGGTAAGAGGGTAGTACTCGCTTTTTATGGACCCCCTTCTCCCTCATGTTTAGCATATTAGTTTTGAGGTTTTAAGACGTTCGTGTAGTTAGTTTGGCGATTTTGAGACCTTTCGCCTCGATTTTTTCCTGGCAAGTGATAGCGAGCCTCTATTTTTAGAAGGAACCGGCCTTCGGCCAGGACATTTTCCCCCCTAAAATGCATTGCTCAAAAGTGGCATAAAGCAAGCAAAATTCTCAATAATTAATAAACATAATATCATAATATCCCGCAAGAGGTCAGACAAAATGGTGTTAATCCATTGGGTATTTTTTTCTTTAAGAGCATAGCTCTAACAAAATTCCTTCCCATATTTATCACTGTCTAAAGCATGTTATTGTGAAATGACACTGCACAGTTGTCTTGGTTTGCCATACAATTTGATCTAACATAGTAAACAAAGCCGTGTAAGATATGTTAAAGCTTTAGGAGGTTGATGGCAAACCCTGTGTATTTGATATTTATATCACACAAGTGTAATATTTGTCTATCCTTTGTATTTATCAATACAACTATTCATATTTTGGTTTCATTAATAATAAATACATACTTATTGGTAAACTCACTCCACATGACAACACTTAATAGTAATGGGATAAAAGTATATTTGTAAAATAGCGTACCACCAAAGTAACAAAAGATCCCATCTTGATATTCACTTTCACATTGAGTTATTCAATAGTTTTCCAAGCTGCCAATATGTCTACACTTGATTATTTAGCTTGTGCTGCTCATACAATAACTCACACCTCTCTTCAACTATATGTTCATCCTCGTAAATGTTTTAACAGCAATGAGTGCTTGACAGAGATAGAATACAAATGGCGGCCAGTGACCGGACTCCCGAATCCCTTTGCCCAATTGTGATATTCTATGGTTACCCCAACCCCTCTTAATACGCCACAACAGTTTTTGGCCGCCACTCACTATCACCATCCAAAACACTAATTTATATGTACTTACATTTATAAAGAAGTCGAACTACTAATATTGAACATAGGTATATTGCACACTAACATTTAATGAGGATAGGTGACACCGTGAGTAATACTCTTTAAATTAAATATTAATCGACGCTTATTGATAGCCATAGGCAAATATGTATCGATCATCCTTCTAATAAATATATATTTGACAAAGTTTTAAACAAACTGATCACGGGGTAACTGTTGTATATCCAGAAAAAAAATATGACATCCACGACAGGGTTAATTTGTTGTAACATAACAACGGTATTGTCACCAGCATGCGTCACCTGTATTTAAGCATGAAAGAAGAAATATAATCACATGAAACCTTATATTTAACTCAAATGTATTATTATTTACATGTCATAATGAGCTATATAATGATTTTTTACTACTTTATATTATTTAATACATTTATTCTTTCTCTTTATTATGGTCCTGGAGGCACTGACTGGATATTATAGACTTGGGCTCCCCTGGGAATTGCCATACATAGATGACCTAGTCGTTGTCGCTGTTAGTGTGTAGGATGCCGAGGCCATATTCAGAAGATGAAGAGAGGGCATGGCAAGTAAATTAAGGCTTGGAAAGGTAGAACACAAAGGTGGTGTATACCCATGTGCAGTATGCAGAAAAGATGTGAGCTCGAACTCAATTCGATGTAGCGTCTGCAGCTGCTGGGTACACCACAGGAAGAAGCGCTGCACTAGAATAAGAGACCTCTACCGAGGAAGAAGTCTGATATGGAGATTTTTTGTTGCATAGTATACACAGGTGAGTTTATGATCAATGGTATGCTCGAGAGTGTTAGTTTTGGCATTAGTTTTGGCAATGAGGCACTGGAGATGGTGGATAACTTTTGCTACTTGGGAGATACCATCTCAGGCAGTGGTGGATCTGAGGCCGCCACTATCGCCAGAATTAAATGCGGGTGGGGAAAGTTCAGAGAACTGTTGCCACTACTTACTATGAGAAGACTCCCTCTCCCCTTGAAGGGAAAGGTGTACGCTTTATATATTTGAAGTGCAATGACATATATATGCTTCAGAAACTTGGCCCATCAAAGCGGATGATATCAACAGAATGGAATGTAACGAGATGAGAATGGCGAGATAGATATGTGGGCCAAACTGCTAGATAGGATATCTAGTAAATAGCTGAGGAAACTGTTAGGTATCAAGAGTATCAGTGATGAGATCTGTACTAGTAGACTTGGATGGTTCGGACATGTGGAGAGTATGGATTAACTAATTTGGGTGAAAAGATGAAAGTCCTTGAACGTGGGAGAAACTGCACCATGGGGCAGACTAGCAGACCAATAACGACGTGGAATCAGACCTAATGGGGGCAGCTCTGAACAGGGCTGCCTGGAGCGTCGCCATTAGGACGTGAGATTGGAACCGCACTCTGTGTGGAACACTTGGTCTTTAAATATATGTATGTATATATGTATGTATGTACTTCTGAATGTTGTGTAAGTTGCTATGAGTGACCATTATTACTGACTATTTACCAGTCGGTCAGCTGCTGTTTGATTTTTGTTTTGTATTACTGTTAGAACTGACAAAAAAATACTCCCTCGAAGAATATTTCTATATATTAATACAATAATAATATTACTAATAATATAAATTGTAATAATAATAATCAATATAATAATATCAGTGATAATAAGAATAATACAAATATTATTATTAATACTAATAATATAAATTAGCAATACTGTAATAGTACAATCATCCTTTTCCCTACAGGACGATGGCGTCATTGTTATGTAATTGTACGTACAGTACTTAAAACTAGACAATTATACGTAGCTTATGAAGAATTTCCAGGAATCTTTTGAGTAAAGATCATGAATCATTTGACCCTCACAGATCTTTCCTAAACTGTATGAACGAATACTTAATGATAGCGAATATAAAACTAATTTTACGTCACTGTGTTAAAGTGGTTATATCCAGGATAGTGTGTGTGTGTGTGTGTGTATGTGTGTGTGTGTGTGTGTGTGTGTGTGTGTGTGTGTGTGTGTGAGAGAGTGAGTGAGTGAATGAGAGGGAGAGAAAGAGAGAGAGAGAGACAGAGAAAGACTAATATAATGATAATAATTAACGGTTAATGAGAGTGTGTGTTGGTGTGTGTGTGTGTGTGTGTGTGTGTGTGTATATATGTGTGTGTTGGTGTGTCTGTGTGTGGTTAAACCCATCTAATGTGTGTGCTGGAGTAGTGTAGTTTGCGGAGACCAGTAAGCCGCCGACTTTCCCTCTGCCTCAAGGATATCAATTTCCCTCTGTGCAATTTGGTCCTCGGGCTACTTAAAGGCTAGCATTTGTATTTTCATGAACCCCCTTTTCCTTCATGTTTAGCCCCATTAGTTTTCACATTTTAAGACTTTCGCCCATTTCTTTGTCAATATTAAGACCTTTCGTGCCATTTAGGTGTCGATTTTTTCCATGCGAGCGATAGCGAACCTGTAATTTAGGAGAAGCCGCCAAGCCGGGCTTCGCCTGGGAAATTTTTCTAACGAAAAATTTACAAATCTATTTCGAAGGGTGGGCGTCTTTGGGATGTTTTAAGTAAGCTTGATTGATGTCTAAGGAGCAAATTAATACAAATATATATACCGGTTATAATAAGAAATATATTCATCATTTCAATAACGTCCCCTTAAAGGCGAAGGGGAATCAAGCGTTTACTAGCCATGGCAACTGTTTCGGTCATTCTAGCGTAGCAGGTGTAGGATGTGGATTTATATGAAGCAAATTGCCTGAGCCAATGTTTTTAATTGGTCTAGTTAAACTTTCTTCCCGGTAAATTTCGTCGACAAGACTAGTATGGTAGCTTCAAGGTGATTTTCGTATATGCAGTAAGCTACCTAAATATATATCTACATTAAGTCTAGTTGTTCATAACAATGCAAACGAAACCCGAAATATTGCCAGAGTAAAGTTTCCGATCGAAAATTGGTGGTAAAAGCGTTCGTGTGACTCCGCCTTTTACTGATGTCGGGTTGGTGTTTGAAAGCTCGGTGGAGGGGAAAGTATTCATCATTTCCTTTAAATGACAGATTACGATGCTTAGGAAAAACAACATATCATCAATTGCTAGGGGAAGGGGGCTTTGTGTGTGTGTGTGTGTGTGTGTGTGTGTGTGTGTGTGTGTGTGTGTGTGTGTGTGTGTGTGTGTGTGTGTGTGTGTGTGTGTGTGTGTGTGTTTTCTTTCGTACATAAATATATCAGATGTATTGTTACCGGTAATCGTATCCTTGATTTCGGAAAAAAATGTGACTGCATATATATTTATTATATTTATACACACACACACACACACACACACACACACACACACACACACACACACACACACACACACACACACACCATTAGTGTTATATCCTCCATATTTAACTTTAGCACCTGTTAACACTGACCTTGTAGAATATATGTTAACTACATCGCTTTATAAGTGAAGTGCGTGAAGCCTATGATCAAACTGTCTGCACATTTATGCTTAGCAACGGTAAATGTCGATGGCGGTTATAACTGTATTTAAAATCCTGTTTAACTGGAGACAGGTACAATTCAGTATAATTTTACTTGCACAAATTTGTAAAGCTTTGGTGAATAATGCAAAAACGTGTTTTGATCATTTTATTTGAGTGTTGTGCTTGTTTGGTCTCCCATGCTCTAGTGATACCAGTCCTACCATATCTGAGCTAATAAGTATATATACAGTATGTATATATATATATATATATATCGCTCGCCAGGAAGAAATTGACACCTGGATGGGGATAAACGTCTTAAAACAGTTGGCTGAATGGGGTCGAATGGATACAAGCCAGAGAAAGAGAGAAAAAGAGAGAAAGATAAAAAAATGCAGGTGACCCCCCTTAAACGTTATGACAATTACCAAGACGTTGGTCATTACGACAAGCAATTCACTCTCACCCGTGCTTGTGATAATGTAGTTGTCCAAATCTGTTTGTGCCAAAACACACTTTTGACCACCTGACTTTATGTACATAGATTTCTCTCTCTCTCTCTCTCTCTCTATATATATATATATATATATATATATATATGTTTCAATAATCCCTTCTGTACCGAGTTGTCCTTGTTAGTATTATCTGGATATTATTTAACGATTTTACACTGCTTAGGGACGACGTGTAGCAATTAAAAGGCTTCAAACTATCTCGATTATCCATTTTAACTACCACTGTGTCCTCCTAAGCTGCATAAAATTGTCTAAATATAGCTGGAATAACACAAAATATATTCTGGCTAAGGAAAGGGTTAATCATCCAACAACATTGACAAATATTCTGAGCGTACAGGCTGATTTCCTTATCTTTGTAATCTTAATTTTGTGTTTCATCCATATTTCATATTTATATATAAGAAGATGTATGCACGCTTGTATACGTGAGTGCAATAAATTGCGCATGTGCATATTGTGAGAAAGAGCAATATACTTGGATGAAAACATTATGTTGTTGTCCTCACAATTGTACAATTATGTAGGCAAATCATGCACCACATGTTTATCATATATATGTTATCTTATTATCTTGTTTTACCTTCTTCTTTTACACTCCCCATCTCTCCTCTCATTGATTTCCTATTATCTTCTATTTTCTCACTTCTCCTTTATTTGATTTCTTGATTATTCCTATTTCTTATGGCGCCCTTTCTCTGTTATGTTCTCTCCCCTTTCCCAATATGCCAATATCTTGATTGCATTTTTCGTCCTCTTTATTTTTCTCTTCCTTCCTCTCGTAACCTGATCTAACCTAACCTCTTACCTATCTGTGTCCCTTATATTTGACAGGCGCTATAACACTTATCTTGCCTTGTATTTCAAATTAATGAGATAGGTTGTTAAACTGTCAATATAATGTTAGTAACAGTAACTGGAACCATTAGTAATATCCTGTTTATGTGTTAAGTTGGTGTTTACTGTGTACCGTGCTCGTCATTTCTTATCACATTTCCGTTACAATTCCCATAGTGAACCCCCCAACCCTTTCCCTTCCTTTTGTTTGTCATATACCCTTACCCTTGTTCTACTGTTCTCTTTATCTTCACATCCTTGTTCTTTCCATCCCACCCTTTCTTTTATTTTATATCTTGTATCTTTAGTTTCCCTTATGATTCCTTTCCCTTCTTCTGAGTTAACCCTCTTACTCTCAGTTTGCTTTTCGACCTTTTAATTTCCCTTCTCTTCCTCTCCTTTATTTCCCTTTCTCCTTCTTTGGTTATCTTTCTTCCTCATGTACTCTTTCTCTTCCCTTTTATCTCTGTTTCCTCCATTTCTTATTCCTTAATTGCCTTGCCCTTCTTCCTTCCTTCCATTTCCCTTATTACCTCGCTGTCACCTTATCTTTCCTATCACATCCTTTTCCTCATTTGCCTACACTCTTTCCCATCCTCTTCCCAAACTCCTCCCCCCCTCCCTCCTCATACCCCCATCCTCCCAACCCTTCCACCTTCGATAATCACCCTTTTTTCTACCCATCTATTATTGTCTTAACTCTTCATCTTCAACTTACGGTATATCATGGGGTGAGACGGAAGGGGGGTGGGGTGGGTGGGAGGGTTTGGTCTCACTGGCGATTATAATTACTGCAACCTAGCGCTAATATTCGGAACATATGCTAGCACCTACATTTGTTAACCTAGCCTAACCTAACCTAGTCTAATCTACACCAGCTTTGTCCGTATCTATATAAATTTAGCTAATCGATATCAATTAAGAAAGTCGGGCGGCACTGTATGTATGTAGAGGGTGAATCAGAGGAGAAGGAGTGTTGCTATATGTGCTGATGGTCAGAAAAGGGTTGCATGTAAATATATAATGTCCGGCTGACGTGTACTGCCCGCAACCAGACGGAGTGGCTGCAGTCTGTCCCGTTATCTACAGAAGGAGAGAGAAGGGGAGGGAGAGGGTTTGTGGATAGATAAATACATTGATAGATAAATACTATATATATATATATATATATATATATATATATATATATATATAATTGTGTGTGAGAGAGAGAGAGAGAGAGAGAGAGAGAGAGAGAGAGAGAGAGAGAGAGAGAGAGAGAGAGAGAGAGAGAGAGAGAGAGAGAGAGAGAGAGAGAGAGAGAGAGAAGTGGGGTGAACAATCTTCAGACCTTGATTATTACATGAAGGGAGGAATAGGCGTCTTTTCAATAACTAAAGTCGGTCTCACACGAGCGCCTTCTCCCTCAGCATTCATCGTTGGCACTGCTCTGGCATCTTATGAGGCAAATTTGATAGATAATTATGTCAGTTAAATTATTGTATAGCATAGTTGCAGATGTCAGTGCAAACGATCTTATAAATGTATTGGGATAAATGTTGAGTTGTTGACCATCAAAAGTTGACAATAAAATATATTGTGTAATGCCTCCTTCATAGTCTTAATTTGTGTATGATCCTCACTATCCCCTCCCATGTGGTTATTAGCAATATCAAAATGGGAGTCCCTTACCTATGTTTAATGCAATGGTTCCAAATACGGAGTATGAAGAGTGGTGTTGATATTATAGATTATAGTTTGTGCGCATTAATGTGGATGCTAGCTTCTACTTGTTTATATAATACAGTCGTATATTTTCACGTTGTTGTCGTCTTTGGATTATAATGAGTTTTGTATACTATATATTATGCTGCGTGTGCTTCTTGCAGTGTATCGTGTGTCGGTGTTTGTGTTTGTCTGTATGTGTGCGTGCGTGCCTCTGTATACGTGTATATGTGTATGTACGTAAGCATGTGCATTTATACAGTATGTGTGAGTGACTGATGCCTCCAGCAGCAGCAGCAGCCAGCTCGCCCTGACACACTTCCTTCCCCCCGACATCCCCACATGCACCCCTAGCAAGCACCCCCTTCCCCCTTCCCCCCTAACATCCCCACATGCAGCCCTAGCAAGCACCAGCACCCTCCCCCCTGACATCCCCACATGCACCCTTAGCAAGCACCCCCCACCCCCCTGACATCCCCACATGCACCCTTAGCAAGCACCCCTCCCCCCTGACACCCCCACATGCACCCTTAGCAAGCACTGGCAGGCAAACGGTAAATGCACACCCAACCGTTCCATGTCCATGCAACACCAGGTTAACTCAACATCCTGTGTAGTGTTACGGTACTCTGACCTGTCCCAACATACCTTATATTACTTCAGTATAGTATAACTTAGAATAACGCACCCTTGCAAACACCTCCTGGTAAATAGTAAATGCACTCTCAACCATTCCTTGTCAAAGCAACATCAGGTTAACTCAACCATAGTATATTTACTTTGAACTCTACATCCTGAGTAATCCTACGGTGGCCTAACCTATCCTAAATAACACACTTAATCTAGTTTAAACGGACTAGCCATACATCCGTGTAACTATTCTCCCATCAATTCAACCCTTCTATTAAACCAATCGACCTTTACTTAGTATATACAATGAGATGCATGGTTTAAAAGTAGGTATAAATTGTAAACTCTAACTGTATGAGGGGTATCGAGTAGTAGGCACAGGTAGTACACGTCAAGGGGTAGTAGATAAGTATCGGCTACAATTACAGACAAATAGAACACATGTGGCAACAGTTGCTTATCTGGCAGATACAACTCCAGTCACATACCCTGGTCCTGACATGGCACAGGTTGGCAGAGAGTGACCGGAAATATAGTTGATTTCATTAATTGAGTTTAGGAGTAAAGTCGGTTGGTGGAGGAAACATAATAATACCACAACGTTGCACGCCAACCACCAATAGATGTAAATACGATCCATGGAGAATAAGAACACGATAAACATTTATAAACATGCACGCTGGTAAATAATAGACACTCAGAAGATGCAAATTGAAATGAATTTTTATTTTATTTATCCATTCATGATACATATTTTAAGATATAGTATAACATACATAAAATGTGCTGGCTGAGCCTTTAGAAAGATGACTCTCAGATAAAGTCTCCTTAATAAGTTACACTCGAATGTTCCCCAGTAAGAAAATAAACTTTGAATTTGTTATGATTAGGCGTTTAACATAATTCTACGAATACACATTTCTATGGAAATGCAGCATATACTGTACATACTAAAACCAATGTACAAATAAATATGATCCACAGTTCCAAGGATACGTCCATATACACAACCACACACACTCATATCTACATACATGCATGCGTACATTCTCACACACCTACACCATGTGTCTACACGCTAATATATTTGTTGAAATAAACTTTGATTTGCAAATTTCTTTCACTTAGATTTTCATATTAGGATTTTGTATTAAACAACATACATATACCAATATATAATATGCCTACATATATGCACATATAGACCTAGATAAATACATACCGAAAGATAAGAACGTGATCATTATATACATTATATGCGAGTGAGATTAATTTACAGACACATGATGCAGCCACATGATAAACACGCTTGTCACACAGTAGGCACAGAAGGCATATAAACATCAACGGGACTAACAGGTACATAATTGTCTTAATATGCTTTGCAAACATTAAATACAAATACGTATTTAATGCACACAGATATATGCGTATATATTTTACTTGATATGCTTTGGGAAAAAAATAACACTATGTATGCAATTCACCTAAATATACTATACACGTGTACCTCATTATCATAACAGACATAAATAATTAAATATAAGCATGGCACAGTACGGCAATGCACTAACCACATGAATAACCCCTTCTGTGCCGGCGCCGTCCTTTTAACTTGTTCCTGGCTACTATTAGACGATTTTATTCAGTTTAAAAGGGGCCTCCAGCAATTAACAGGTTTCGAACTATCTCATTTTACCCTTTTTACTACCACAAATTATTTTTCAACTGCACAACATCGTCTAAATATAGCTAGAATAATATTAAAAAGACGTCCCCGGTAAAGAAGGGGTCAATGTAAAATTCAAGCTAATGTAAGTATAGTGTATATTGTAACGTTCTGCAATTCATGTGAGATTAACGGTTTCAGTCCGGGTGAAAATGATATTAATTTTATTCTGGCTTTCATTAGACGATTTTGTTGTGTTTAGGAAGGATTTATGATATATTACTCCTTCCATTCGTCTATACATTAGGCTACCATAGCACAATTGGAATGTATGTACATGCTCAGATTAATATGCAGGATTCGAAACTGCATAATATATCGTAGGCTTGTGGATAATTCTGTAACTATCTTGATAGCGTAATGCATAAATGCGCGGAATTTCGGTGTGAGTATCCTAGGTTCGAGTCCTCGGAGTGCCACATGTATTCGTTGATTTCATTAATTGAGTTTAGAAGTAAAGTTGGTTGGTGAAAAAATATGCTATAATGCACTTCTCTGATTATTAGACGTCCTTCCTAAGCTGTATAAATCCTCCAATAATAGCCAGAATATAAGGCATAATGGTGTCAGCCGCTCTGAAGTGGTTAAATATGTTGATATTATGGGGGGGATATGTTGATATTATGGGGGGGATATGTTGATATTATGGGGGGGATATGTGATATTATGGGGGGGATATTTTGATATTATGGGGGGGATATGTTGATATTATGGGGGGATATGTTGATATTATGGGGGGGTTGATATTATGGGGGGGATATGTTGATATTATGGGGGGGATATGTTGATATTATGGGGGGGATATGTTGATATTATGGGGGGGATATGTTGATATTATGGGGGGGGATATGTTGATATTATGGGGGGGATATGTTGATATTATGGGGGGGATATGTTGATATTATGGGGGGGATATGTTTTTTTGTTTTACCCTCCTCTCACCTACGCTTAGCCCCATTAGTAATGATATTTTAAGACGTTCGTCCATGCATTAGTTGGCAATTTCAAAACCTTTCGCCCCATTTATTTGTCAACTTTAAGACATTTTGCGCCATTTTAGTGTCGATTTTATCCTGACGAGCTATTCTATCGCTACTACAATAATCAGTGTTCCTCAGGACCCGGATTCACTAACGGTCGTAGCGTGCGATGTCGTACAGCAACCTACGATCGTTCCTAAGGGAGTGCGGAAGGTGTATTCACGAACGCATCGTTGAGCTCCCTTACGGCTCCCTTTCGGTTATTTTCACCGAGGCTTCTCTTGACCAATCAGGCGCTTGGCCTTTGTAAATAAACAATATGTCACCCACATGACCGAAGCGCCAAGAAAAACCTAATATAATTTAATTTATGAGCTTTTTATTGTTTAGCGTGGCTAATTCGATCCACCACAGCCAACAGGAAGAAGAATAGAGTATCTTGTGAATTGATGATAAGAAATTAGCCTAGCTAGGCTACAGGGAAGCCTGTTAGTGGCCCAAGTTAAAGGATTTCCGCTGTCCTCCTTGTTTAGATGAAGTTGCAGGCTCGGTTGTGTTCGCGTCTAATTTGACTGCATTTAATTACAAAATTATCCCACGGCCAGCTGTTATTTGCCCCCCCCCCCCCCTGCTGGAAATATATATATGGCGATGACAACAAGTCATGGGGGATGAGGGGGGTAAAGCCCCCCTCAACCTATTGCCCAACAGTTGGCCATGGGATATAATGATAGGTTGAGGGGGGCTTTGTCCCCCTCACCTCCCATGACTTATTGCCATCATCAAATATATTACCAGCATGGGACTAACAACAGCTAGGCTAGTTAACAAGGAGGACGGTACGCCTGCAAACACCATCTTTATCTTCTAGGCTTCTACTTTACTATGCTTAGGCTACACCAAGCTAGGCATTGCTAGCCTAACCAAAATACCATACGTAGGCCTAACTTTTCTAGCCTAAATAGCCCTAACTTTTTCAAAATAAACCTAGGTTATAGCCTAGGCCAGGCTAAAACAAAATATTCACACCATATAGGCTAGCCTATTAATATTTTTGGTAAATTTCTATAATTGCACCTATACGAGCTAAACAAAATATTATTGTATGTAACAGGAAGGTACGACGAGGTAAATGATGTGGTATAGGTGGCAATATGCGGAAATAGATTATAAGGGCATTCCGCCCCCTCTGACAAAAGTCTATCAATCTAGATGTGACACGGATTTTACAATGGTTCAGAGACATTAGCCTAACCTAACAACCTTACCTAACCTATCCTAGTATTATGGGTGGGGGCTGCCGCCCCCACACCCCCGCTGGTTGGGTAAAACGGTAGAAATCCAGTTGGGGTGGAGTGAGTAACCGTAGATTTTCATAAAGGGGTCAGAGGGGGCGGAATTCCCTTATAATCCATTTCCACATATAGCCACCTATACCACATCACTTACCTCGTCGTACCTTCATGTTATATACAATAATAATTTGTTTAGCTCGTATAGGTGCAATGATAGAATAATTCCTTATTTTTTTTAGGCTAGGCCTAGGGTAATTCTTTTCATAATTGTTTTCCTGTGATAGGCTACTTTCAAATTTGTTGAGGAAATAGGCTACCCTAATCTAACCCAGCTAGGCATTGCTAGCCTAACCAAAATACCATACATAGGCCTAACTTTTCTAGCCTAAATAGCCCTAACTTTTTCAAAATAAACCTAGGTTATAGCCTAGCCTAGGCCTAGGCTAGGCTAAACAAAATTATTTGCAACACCATTTATTTGTTTATTTTTTAGGCTAGGCCTAGGGTAATTATTTTCATCATTTTGTTCCTGTGATACTTTCAACTTTGTTGAGGAATAGGCTACCCTAATCTAACTCAGAGGTGGTAGGGAGTTGGAATAAAACATTTCCGCAATAAATGAGGGTTAAAATCTACTAATGGTAGGCTACGTGTTGTCGCAGCACATGAATTTGTGCATCAATTAACCTTGACTAGGTCTAGGCTGGCATATGTAGGCTATTCATAGCTTAATTCGGCCTGTCATTAGACATTAAGGATACAAATATATTCATACTTTATATTAAATGCCTTAATGGTGTTGTAAACACAAGTTAACAATCATATTGCGCTATTATTGCCTCAATAATGACTTAGTGTGTCATAAAGAGCTATACTGCAGACGAATTTGTTATGGTCGCGGGTTGTGTTATCGATATTTGTGTACCTATATCCGGGTCAAATTCATGTAAGGGTGGTCTGGACCACCCTTTGCGAAAGGGGCTTCCTACGATCAAATATGGCCGCTACGACGCTTCGTGAATACCAGCGTTGAGTCGTAAGGGAACGAAAGGAGTTTTCGGATCGTACGACCGTTAGTGAATCCACCTCCAGAGCTCTCTCAGTGTATACCACCTCCTCTACATAGGCTACGTAGTACCCGTCTTGCAACACAATCCCACCCCTACTTTGTGCAACTCTCCATTTCAAGAGTGAAACGATGCTTCCAATCTTTCTTCTATTCAACAGCTGAGCTCTGGAACTCTCTCCCTGAATCCATCTTTCCCTCATCCTATGACTTAAATTGCTTCAAACTCCGTTTGTCCAGGCATTTTGGCTCGACTGCTCCTTGATGTTGGCCTTGTCACTCTTTCAACTATGGCACTCGTCACAAGCAGTTCTGCCTTTTGTCTCCCTCATCCACATAGATTTTTTATTTTTTTTTGGAAGAACCGACCTTTGGCCGGGAAATATGTCTACTGAAAAATGTCCGATTGTAAGGTACAGTGTTTATTTGTGAATGACACTTTAATATCGACCACTTTTTGTAAAGATAACATTTATATTAACCCTTTCATTACTATGACGCTTATTTTAACTATTCTGGTTAACATTAGGCGATTTTACCAAGCTTGGAAAGCTCTCCAGGAATCAATGGGGTGGTGTCTATACCAATTAACCTTCTGACTCCCACAATCCCTTCTAAGCTTAATAACATTGTCTATTAATAGGAAGAATACAATGACAGAGTGCGTCATGGTGCATAGCAAGTGTTAAGATAATTGCTCTAAATAATTCGTTCATCAAGGCATAGGAAGTCACTATACTAAAATTCAAGAATAAGGTCTAGGGTAAACTATCCAAATTGTAAATCGCGGCTCAATAAATACGCAAGATCGAAATAATTACTGCGAACAAACTATTGAGGATAGTTACACTAGACGAATATAATTAACATGGAAATAATTATGAGACATTTCAACACTAAGAGGATTAATTAAACTCCACTAAATTTTCACTTGGTATTTAATATCTATATCCCGTATCAATGTAACCATAGCGTACGAATTGGCATGCCTACCATACACACATACTGTACTTTGGAACTAGAGGCCCCATTGTAACTGAGATCAATTAACCTCTACCATACCCTTAACATACAGTACATTCGGTAATACTGTATGTATGTATGTATATATGTATATACTCAGGAATATACCCCATACCTGGGGGTGGCCGACAGAGCCGAAACAGAAACAACACAATTAAATAAAGAATAACAAATTCATACACATCTAGGTTGCCCAGTAGAATACCCAGAGACCAAGGATCATGAGTTATCTCCAGCAAAAGATTCCCAGGTCCCAGATCTCTCGGAGAAGTTCCGGTCACAGCAGGCAGACACGCAGCGGTACCTCGCCACAATACTATTTCGGCAATACTGGTACAGGATATATAGTTTGGTCTCTGGATATAAATTCTAAATTATCAACACATATTATATCACCCCGTTGTGTGATAATTACGGCACAAACACGAGCTTCCAAAGAATATAATTTCTGATTCTACATACTACAAGATCTCTAATAATACCTCCATGAGAACCCTCGCGCCTGGTCCAGTGAGTGTTGAGAGCAGGGCGATAACAAGATGAGGTGAGGTGATAGGGGAGAGAGAGAGAGAGAGAGATAAGGCCAGGAAGGAGGGGTGTACCACGGCCTTCTATATATTCTGTATATAGAAGGCCGTGGGTGTACTCTCATTTGGGCCGCAACAAAATACGGCCCCACCACTTTTATGATACAAACAGGTACGGCCGGGATTTTTCTGATTGCTAGCATTGCAAGTTCACAAGTTTAATTTATATTACAGTATACAATTTTGTCTTCGTTAAAGACACCATCCCCACTCCACCTCGCCTTCATGCTAGTCCCCTCAGGGCTCAATGTATGTAGGTGGTGGTGGGTTTGTAATTGATATTGATTTTGTTTATAAGTAATATATATATTTTTGTTGTTGTTGTTGCATAATTGTATATATTGTGAAATAAAACATCGATCGTGGTCCCCCAATCGTAATCCTGAAAACATACCCACTATTAAGTAATAAACTTGTATATTCACAAGACTACAAGAAAGGAAACCCCATATCTGCTAGGATAATAATGTTATGGAGGTGACATCTGGTGACTTTGAAAGTTTGGTATGCTGCTGTTAAGGTTCGCGGCTTCAAAGCCCTGGGAACATGAATATGTGGAGGAGGGTGATAGTGTGGAGACATGAGTATAAGTGATCAGCGCAGATCAAGTAGCTGGAGGACAGATAAGATACGGATATGAAGGTTTATTGATGGCTGGGGCAGAGTAGGTGTGATAGCAGCAGCAAGTCAAATTATAAATAGAATAACACGTAATTTATATTGACTAATGAAAATTATAACTTATAAATATGAATATGAAGTTGATTAGAGACGATACACTCGATATCAACATGAAATAGTTGGGTATCACATGAGAGGGTATCGTCAGATTTCCACGGTCAAAAATATTTCCGCTAACTTTTAACTTTTTTTTTTCCAGCCTAGTATATGGTATATTGAACCCTTCATGCCTCATACTGTGACAGGGTAGCGTCAATAAGATAATCTACCGAGTGACCAAAAAGGGGGCTATATATCACAGAGACTCCTCCTAGCTCTTATACATGGAAATATTTGTGTTTACCTTCATTTATAATGTAGCACATTTAGATAACTACCGTAGCAGGCTAATGATGATAATAAATATATGTATCTATATACATTTATACACACACATACAAATGCAAATTTACAAACATGACACAAGGCCTTTGAAATCATGATGATTGTGCTAATAAATATAATGATGCTATGAAGTAAGAAATAATATCTGGTATTATTGATGATGATGCAGACAATGATAATGTTAAGTAAGAAACAAATTCTGGTTATGACTAATGATGTGAAGTAAGAAACAAAATTTGGTTATGACTGATGATGTAGTAAAAACAAACACTGGGTATGGCCGATGAGGTGAAGTAAGAAATATAATCTTAATATGTAAGATGTCAAAGAGATGGATGTCAAAGGCAAAATAGCTAATGATCAATGTTAAAGACTTATTAGAGAAAGTTGGTCGAACGAGAATATTATCTAAAGAGATATAATACGTACAAGACTAAAGACAATTAGAGAGAGAAGAAAACGAGAACACATTAAATCAAAACAAGAACACATTAAATCATTTATATGATGAGATAATAAGAAGTACCGTACGGTACAGTGAACATATTTAGAGAGAAAGAAAAAAATATATATATACAGTATATATACTATATATATATATATATATATATATATATATATATATATATATATATATATATATATACTGTATATATATATATATATGCAAATAAATAGTAATTTGTCTCTCCCAAGGCTAAGTTAAGAGGAGGAAAACATGTACATAAATATAAGAACAATTATATATGGAACAGATGCAGTGACGCTAGTGAAGATTGCATGATAAATGTGTGAATGTAAATCTGAATTAATGAAGTCATTAGTCTCACCCCAGCCTTAAATATGCCGCGTTTAAACCGCACGTAATTTAAGCTGTGGAAATATATGTAGAAAGTGGCCAAGGAAACTCTCTCCTCGTCCTCTTCACCTTCCGAATATGCGCAGGGAAATTTAAGACTAGTAGGAAGATTTTGTTGGTGTGCCTTGAGAGCGCATCTAATCAGAAAATTGAATGCATTTAAGGGGGGAGTTTTTACTATTTGGTCGATTTTGTCATCTATTCATTATTTTTCTATTTCCTCCCTAGACCTCTATCAAACTTAAGAAAACATCCGTTAGATCCCCCTTGTAGATTAATTTATACATTTTTTCGGTAGAAAATGTCCCGGCCAAAGGCCGGTTCTTCCAAAATTACAGGCTCACTATCGTTCACCAGGAAAAAAAAACGACGCCTAAATAGCACGAAAGGTCTTATATTATTGACAAAAAAATGGGGCGAAAGGTCTTAAAATCGGCAAACTAATGGGGGAAATATCTTAAAATCTTAAACTAATGGGGCTAAACATGAGGGAGAAGGGGGTCTAGAATCTCCCCTTAATCATACATTTATGTGGAAAGGAACACATGGTAGGGAAACACGGAGACAGGCGGGTGCAACATGCAGTTAGAAATATTCCATTGTCTTTACTGTCACAGGGCATGCAGCACTAATATTAAGGGAGCCCACCTCGCTTTTTTTCTCTTTCTCTCCCTCTCTCTTTGGCTTGTATCCATTCGGCCCCATTCAGCCTACTGTTTTAAGAAAGACGTTTACCCCCATCCAGGTGTCAATATTTTCCTGGTGAGCGGTAGCGAGCCAGCATATATATATTTTTGTTTTTACAGCAAGTTAAATTTGTACATTTTTCGATACAAAACATGTCTCCGGCAAAGCCGGATTTCTCCATACAATGCTGGCTCGCTGTCGCTCGCCAGGAAGAAATCGACACCTGTATGGGGATAAACAGTTGGCTGTATGGGGCCGAATGGATACACGCCAGGGAAAGAGAGAAAAGGAGAACAAGATACAAAACAAAACGGCGACCCCCCTTAACAGTCACAACATACCAAACGATCATGCTACTAGTTCTTTACTGTTTATATACCATACATTAGAGGTGTGGTACAGTTTGGGAATTGAAATACTAAATTGGGTTTTCGAAAGTCATAATTATGTCATTTCCTGTAAATTTAACGTATGTGTTTTCGGATGGTAAAATAAATAGATAAATATATGTATTTAGAAGGATAATGGTTAAGGCTAAGAGGAATGAGATACATCATATTTTCAGATGTCAAAGTATATACTGTATATATATATGTGTGTGTGTGAACAGAGAGAGAGAGAGATGAAAGTTTCCTGCGGTTTTAGCAAGATTATAATATCCTCGGTGATCAGAATGTCAGATAAAATCGCACCTACCGCATGGAGAGAAAGATAAACAGAGAGAGAGAGAGAGAGAGCGGGGGGGGGGGATTAAGTTTCTTGTCTTTATTAGTATGCATATTATATCCTTTGGTGATAAAATTGTCGGGATTAATCGTACATTGCGTGTGTGTGTATATATATATACAGAGAGAGACAGAGAGAGGGTGGGGGAGGGGGTCGAAATTTCATGAGGATTTATCATACATAAGATTGCGTTGGTGATAAGATTGTCAGAGGAAATCCCAACTTTTGCATGAGAGAGAGAGCGAGAACGAGTGAGTGAGATAGAGATAGAGGTACAGCACACGTCAGGGGAAAGTTACCCTGGAGACTGCCTCTTTAACCCTCTCCGACATATGACGCGATTTTGAGCCTATTGGGGATACTTTAAAGCCTTTGTTACCATCAGGGGTATTTAGAAACCTTTAGTTTAGTTACTTCCACCTCTGCAGTTGTCTTTGAGTTAGCTGTGGGCAGAAAACTAATTTTGGAGAGGTAATTATAAGAGTGAGAGAACTCTATTTCTTATTGCTAATCTGGCAACCTCTGCGTCATATGAGCGTGAAAGGGTTAATCAGCACTTACCTTTAGGGAAAACATTACTAGGAGAAATGTCTGGAAGACGGAAAACTTAGACACACACACACACTCGTACACACACATACACACACACTTGCAAATGCGTGTACATACACACACATATTCGTACAGACCCACATACTTGCACGCACAAACACACACATACATACACAATCGCAATCACACACACACACACTTGCAAACACACACACACACACACACACACACTCGCAAACACACACACACTCGCAAACACACACACACACACACACACACACACACACACACACACACACACACACACACACTCGCAAACACACACACACACACACACACACACACACAGAGGAGAAACTAAGCTCCTGGAAACACTGAAGGAAAGTATAAAATTATGCCTAATTATCTGGTCCCACATCCACCGCAGACTATTTCATCACTGCTGTAATGTTCGGGGAAGCTTTTATTAATTCACTCCAGGCTTTTATTTATTAACTTCAGGCTTTTATGTAGTCACTGGAGGCTTCTGTATTTTGATCTTCACTATTGTATAACTTGCTTGTACTTCACATTATGGTACTGCATTCCCTAGTTGTAATTTCGTACTGGGTGATAAGATAGTACAGTATAATTTGCATATATATTATTTTGAAATATTATTTTAAGCGTAGTTTATGCAATTTTTACATTGTAGTATTTTTTCTTTGTATAACGTGCTTGTTAGTTATTATTCAACCTTTTCTATGTTCACCTTTTGTATATGCATATACGGTATTATCTGCAATATTTGAAGATTACTGTATAAGGAATATTGCACATGGTTGTTGTTGTTGTTGTTCCCTAAGCTGCCTGGCCGAACAGCCCCGAGTCCCTGAGGAAGGCCATGGCCACGATCGGGCTTTCCCACAGAGCTCTTATTGAGTGTAGATTGTGTTGTTGGTGTAAGTGGTTGTGTGAAATGCAGTCTTCTATGATGTGTTTAATGGTATGGGGTGCTGTGTTACATCCCGGGCAGGCGTCGACAACAGAGTCATCCAGTCTCTTCTGATAGCTCAGGAGAGCTGGATGGTGTCCGCATCTCAGCCTGGCCAGGTGGACTCTGTCCTTGCGAGGGAGGGAGGATTCGGAAGGATGGATTTCGGGAGGTCGTGCATGCAGCTGCGTGTTGTCTGTGAGTGAGTGGATGGATTGGCGAGAGATATGAGTATGGATGTGCTTCTGGAAGTTGGTTCGGGGTGGGCAGGGAGGGAGAGAGGACAATAATTGTGTGTGATACCATGTGCTGGGTGTTGTTTTGATATTTCTTGGTGTCTGTGGGTGTGTTGCCATGTAGTTTAGTGGGTGGTCTTGGTTCGTGGAGGCTGCTGCCAGGAATTGAGTGCCTCTCATGTCCAGATGGTCTTTGACTTTGAGGATTTTGGTTTCTTGATGTAGGTGATCTGTGGGTGCAGTAGCTGTGCAGCCTGTAATGATCTTCAGGGCTTTGTTTTGAATAGTCTGTAAGGTCTTATAATGTGTTTCAGCTAGGTTAGAAGCCAAGGCTGGGCTTGCGTATTCCATCACTGATCTTATGTATTGTTTATATACTGTGGTGGTAGTTTCTTTGTTGTGTCCACATTTTGTGTGAGCAAGTGACCTGAGGGCGTTAAGTCTGGTTGTCAGTTTCTTTTTAATGTTTGTGGTGTGCTGTTTGAATGTCATATGAGTATCATATGTTACTCCTAGGATTTTGGGTGTGTGTGTATGTGTTAGGGGTGTGTTGTTTATGGTGAGTTGAGGGATGTATTCGTGTTCTGTCCAGCTTGTGAGCAGGGTTGCGGTGGATTTGGCTGGGGCTAGATTAAGTCTGTTTGTAGTGCACCAGCCATGTAGTGTGTTGAGATAGGGTTGAAGGAGATCTGTTGCTCTTTTTGGGTCATGGTGTGTGCATGTGAGTGTTATGTCATCTGCATAGGAGGCTAAGTTTATTTGGGGCGTATTGGGTGTAGTTATATCGTGCATGTACAGATTGAAGAGTGCGGGCGATAGGACGGATCCTTGTGGGACTCCGTTTGGAAAGTTTCTGATTTTAGATGACTGACCGGCAAAAGATACGTGTGCACATCTGCCTGTTAGGAAGTTGGCCAGCCACCTTTTTGTGTTGTTGTGCACGTTTGTGTTGTAGATTTTGTTTGTTAGGTGGTGGCGGGGGATGGCATCGAAGGCTTTACTAATGTCGAGTGTGGCTAATAGTGATCTGTGTGGTGGTCTAGCTGAGTTGATGCCATCAAAACCTCTTTGTGTAAGGTCTGTGAGAAGAGTGTTTGTGGAGTGCAGTGGCCTAAAGCCATCTTGTGTTGGAGCTAGGGGTAGGTCGGGTGTAATTAGTTGTAATACTAGGCGTTCCATGACTTTGGAGGGGGAGCAAAGGAGTGTGATGGGGCGGTGCGAGGAGGGTAGCGTGGGGTCTTTGTTGGGTTTGGGGAATGTGATGATGATACCATGCTTCCAAATGTCTGGTAGTGTGTTGTGTGAATAGCTGTAGTTTGATATGTTAGTGAGTGCTTGTATGCCTTGTGGTCCCAGGTGTCTGAGGTGTATGTTGCTTATGTTGTCTAGGCCACAGGCGGGTGAGTGCTTGAGATTGTTGATGATATGCTTTGTCTGGTGATTGGTGAAGGGTGTATAGTCTGGGTCTGTGGGGAATTGTCTCTTACGTCGGATGACACGTCGGTCGTCTTTGTGAGGTTTTAGGTGGCTGACATGTGAGAAGTGATTGATGAGAGTGTTTGCTTGTTGTTTACATGGTTGGCTCCAATGGTGACCAAACTTAAACTTAATAAATAATTATATTCAATATGCATTTCCCATTGAAGAATGACAAAGGTAAATACTGTACACGCATAAGTATGCATGGTAACTGGTAAAATTATTGATGACTAATAATTATAATATACTTATGAATTAACCAAAGTATCAGGAAAACATTCTTAATATTTATAGTAAAATATATTTGATAAAAGTAATGGTAAAGCATAAGCCACAATATAATAGGAGAACATGAGCCACAGATAAGCCATGCATTGAGAGAGAGAGAGAGAGAGAGAGAGAGAGAGAGAGAGAGAGAGAGAGAGAGAGAGAGAGAGAGAGAGAGAGAGAGAATCAGAATCAGAATATTTATTTTTCCATTTTACAATGGTTCTTCACATAAAACATAAAAAAAAAAAAAACATACATTATATATATACATATTTACAATAAGAAACATCTCTAGTATGTTACTATGGACAGTCTTCAATATCTATACAAAAAAAAAAATTACAGTTACAGTATTATTAATTTTTTTGTTTATAGATCCATTTCATATTTCAGAATATAATCTTTTAATATATGCTTAAACGTGTTTAGGTTATTTGTGTCCTTTACTGATCTCGGCAACCTATTCCATATTTTAGGACCTGCTACCAAAAGCGATCGTTCACCATAAAAGGTGTTCGTTCTCTGTACATATAGATGGTTTTGCTGTCTTGTGTTACTATTTATGATTTCATTAACAATAGGAAAGTGTATTAGCCAGTTTGGAATTAGCTTATGCCTTTCTTTATACACCGCAATAGCTGTATCATATATATATTTTTGCTTTATTTTTAGCCACTCTAATTCCTTTATTATCGGAGTTACATGGTCGTATTTTTTTGCTCCACCCACTGCTACCTTTGCAGCAAAATTCTGCATTTTTTGTACAGTATTTAATATAGTGCAATTAGTTGAACCCCATATCATTATGCAATAATTTATCAAACTTAAAATTAGCGATAAAAAGAGAGAGAGAGAGAGAGAGAGAGAGAGAGAGAGAGAGAGAGAGTGAAAGATGGTGGGAGGGGGTTGAATCCAGGAGTGGCCTAGGTTACAGTGCAGTTAGAATGCAGACATTTGAACACTTTACATCTTGGCGCTATTTTACAGAGCCAGATACATAGCGTGATAGTCAATATAACATGTATGATTATCTGAAGGTAATGCATATAGATTGTCATCATCAGTAATGACCCTCGAAGTTCTTTGACGGTAAATATTGAGAAAAATGCAATGCAATGTCCGTAGTGTTTTAAATATATATATTATTATTGTATTACTATTAGGCATATGTACTGTATTAGGAAAGGGAAAAAAGCAGATGTTGACAGGTGAGGCCTACATGAACATACCGTGATATAATTAATGTAACATATTTGATGAGGAACCTTTGATTGTTTTTACTATTATTATCTCCTGTACAGTGTGTTTATATTCAATATGTCGTGTTTTTGTAATGTTTAAAGGTAATATGGTGTCTTAGCGGTATATGATAATCATTATTTACGGAAAGATCTCATGAACATATTGCAAACATAAATTTTTTGTATTAACCCCTTCAACATGATGACGCAATTTTCTTCTTATTCTGATTACCATTAGACGATACATTTTGTCTAGCTTATTTATGATCTACCTCTAGTAATCAAAGAGGTAAATATAATATTGGGAGAAAGGCATCCTGACCAGGATTCGAACCAACTCACCCCAGGTGTATTTGGGAGAGCTGGGTACGGTAACCACTCGGCCATAAGCGGATCTTTAAAACCCCTCTGAATAGCACAGGTCCTTCTTAAACTGCATAACATCGTCTAACTTAAGCCAGAATGAGAGGTAAATAGTGCCATTCTGCTGAAGGGGTTAATAGTGTTATATAATGGCAAGGACACATTATATAAGGACCTATGCTTATATTGACTTAACATTCAGTGCTAATGGTGTGAGTTACAATGCAGAGACACACAACGAGAGGTTCCAAGGTTATACTGACAAACATTTAATTCGGTGTTAGTAGAGATGTTTAGTGAACAAGGTATATTATGCAGGTGTCTGGCGTGTGTGTGTGTGTGTGTGTGTGTGTGTGTGTGGCCCAGGTGTGCTGATTGCTGTGGGTGTGGCGGTGATTGATGTGGTGAATGCATAAGTGTGGTGTCTGGAGTGGTGTAATTTTATATGTAGTGACTATGGTGGTGGTGTGTGGCGTATATGACTATGGGGTGTGGTGTGTGCTAGTGCAGGGTGTCAAACCAGAGCAATTTGGTTTGAAGACTTGAATGAATATGAGAAGGAATACAAGAAAATTACCGTGAACTAGCATTGTTCTGGCCATGTTATCACTTCCAGATCTGTAAACTGATCATTATATCCTTACATATACAATACTAAAGACTAGAAGTAATGAACTCGTCTTTTCTTTGACCTCGTGTGCTAGTGTACTGTGGTTGGAATTTGTTTGGCCCAAAAGCTTACATGGCGATTGCTTTGGGAGTGGCTATGATTGATGGGGTGAATGCATATACGAGAAGGTGTGGTGTGGTGTGGCGGTATTGAGGTGGTGTTGGTGGTGCATAGGTGTGTTGTGGTGTGGGGTATCTGCGGGTGGTGTAGCATGGTTTTGAGGTGGTGTTGGTGGTGCATAGGTGTGTTGTGGTGTGGGGTATCTGCGGGTGGTGTAGCATGGTTTTGTGGTGGTATTGGTGGTGCATAGGTGTGTTGTGGTGTGGGGTATCTGCGGGTGGTGTAGCATGGTTCTGTGGTGGTGTTGGTGGTGCATAGGTGTGTTGTGGTGTGGGGTATCTGCGGGTGGTGTAGCATGGTTTTGTGGTGGTATTGGTGGTGCATAAGTGTGTTGTGGTGTGGGGTATCTGCGGGTGGTGTAGCATTGTTTTGAGGTGGTGTTGGTGGTGCATAGGTGTGTTGTGGTGTGGGGTATCTGCGGGTGGTGTGGCGGTATTGAGGTGGTGTTGGTGGTGCATAGGTGTGTTGTGGTGTGGGGTATCTGCGGGTGGTGTAGCATGGTTTTGTGGTGGTGTTGGTGGTGCATAGGTGTGTTGTGGTGTGGGGTATCTGCGGGTGGTGTAGCATGGTTTTGTGGTGGTGTTGGTGGTGCATAGGTGTGTTGTGGTGTGGGGTATCTGCGGGTGGTGTAGCATGGTTTTGTGTTTAGAATTGTGGGAGTGGCTGTGCATGTTTAAGGGGGTAGTGCCTGGGTTTTGGTCTATATATTAATATATATATTTGTTGTATAGTTTCCTTGCTAGATCTCCATCAAGCTTAGATAAACACCCCGTAGACCCCCTTTCAAGATAAATTTGTAAATTTTTCGGTAGAATTAGAGGCTCGCTAACGCTCGCCAGGAAAAAAATCGACACCTAAAGGGCACGAAAGGTCTTAATATTGAAAACAAAATATGAGGCGAAAGGTCTCAACATCGCCAAACTAACGGAACGAACGTCTTAAAACCTCAAAACTAATATGCTAAACTTGAGGGGGAAGGGGGTCCAGAAAATGCGAGTTCTACCCCCTTAAGTGTGGTACTGGGTGTGGTGATCTTAACCCTTTTCAGTACGGGGGACGTCTTTATACAGTATATTTGGTTCTGGCTAATATTTGACGATTTAGTTTTGGAAGGATCTCTAACAATTACAAGGCTACAAACCATCTCAGTTAACCCTTTTAGCTACCTCAGATCCTTCCTCAGCTGCATACAATCGCGTAAATATTGCTAGAGAATAATATAATGACGTCACCCGTACCGAAAGGGTTAAGGTGGCGGTATGTTATAATTATGTGGTGTCAAACTGTGGGGATGGTGTGTGGTTTGGTGTTGTGGCTGGTTGGGTGAGGGGTAATTTGCCTTAGGGGGGGTGATGGGTATGGTGTATGCTGCTGGTGGTGTATAAGAGTAGTGGTGGTGTGTGGTTTGGTCTGGTGGCTGGTGGGGTGAGGTAGTGATTTGCCTTAGGAGTGATGATGGGTGTGGTGTATGCTGCTGGTGATGTGTACATGTGTGGTGGTGGTTGGTTTGGGGTGAGGGGGTGGTATGCCTTAGGAGTGGTGATGGGTGTGGTGTATGCTGCTGGGGGTGTATACAGTGTAGTGGTGGTGTGTGGTTTGGTCTGGTGTCTGGTTGGGTGAGGTGGTGATTTGCCTTAGGAGTGGTGATGGGTGTGGTGTATGTGGCTGGTGGTGTATAAGTGTAGTGGTGGTGTGTGGTTTGGTGTTGTGTGTGGTGGGGTGAGGGGGTAATTTGCCTTAGGAGTGGTGATGGGTGTGGTATATGTGGCTGGTGGTGTATAGGTGTGGTGGTAATTTTCCTTAGGGGGGGGTGATGGGTGTGGTGTATGCGGCTGATGGTGGTTTATGGTTTGGTCTGGTGTCTGGTAGTGTAGTAGGATCGGTGCTTGGTGTGGTATTTACTGGTGGTGGTGTTAAGGGTAGCAGTCTACCTACATTACTATTATTATATTTTTGTTTCATCTGAACTTCCGTAGCAATTGTCATTTCAATGCTAGGTAAAACTAGACGATTTTATACACTGTAGATTAGCATTGTTCTCTAACATTCAAAGAGGTAAAAACGATCCCCCACGAGAGCGATCAGTAAAGCATATACCGTATAGTCGTTATGCATGCAATGTGGGAGTTCAATGCTGCATGGTAACAATGTCAATGTTGACATCCCCATGTTCCCACAACCCAGGCCCCCAACACCGCAAGCCTGCCTCTTCATATGTAATGTAAATTCATGTAGCCAACTGTGCATACGTTAGTAAAATAGTTTTACGTCGTAGGAAGGGGCGAAATATATGTAAGCATTCAATTAATATGGTCACCACAAATAGCTTATGGAACTTTAAATAACATTAACTTGCTAAACCAAGAACAAGCAGATGTTGGAAAATTTCTGATGAATGTTTTTGAACAGGCAATTTCATAATTCGTGCCACATCTTCCCAACTGCAACTGCATTTATAAAAACTGTACAAAACCTTGATGTAAGTGCGTTTCCTCCTTGGATGTAATGCTTATTGTAGATACATTTGACAAGAGAGATAAACCAAGTTGGTATTATGTGAGGCAGCCCACGACCTTTATGAAACGTGACTTAATTTACATGTGATCCGTCGCATCTCATGAATTCTATCTATCTATCTATCTATATGCTCAGGCCCAATCCCCATTTTGGGGGTAGCCGACTCAAGACAGAGCAAGAACAGGGAAAACACAAAAACAACATAAAACAAAAAATAAACACAGATAAAAAACACAAACTCTCACACATCCAGGTCACCCAGGAGAAGACCCAGAGACCAGGGTTACCAAGGTCGCTCCAGCACTCCCCCGGCCCCTGACCACCAGGAGAGGTTCCGATCTCGGCAGGCAGACATGCAGCGGAGCCAAAGCGACAAGCCCTCCCACCACACTTCCAGGCACACCCTTCATATTAATCATCTCCCCGGGCCAGGCGCCTGATGGACTATTATCTAGTCCAACTTGCGCCCGACCCCTTACTCCAAATGACCACGTGTTCACTCAACTATTCACAAGCATTCTCCATTCACTCCTGTCCACCACCACTTCCCCTGCCTGATCTATAGTCATTCCTCTATCATCCAAAGCCTTTCTTACACAGTCTCTCCATCTCAATGGAGATGTACCGGACTCACATATTCTCTTTGTAAGCCTTTCATCTCATGAATTACCCTCTATATATATATATATATATATATATATATATATATATATATATATATATATGTATATATATATATATATATATTCTGTCAATAGACGATTTTAAGCAGTTTGGTGAGGACCAAAGATTATAAAAGGATTAATTGATACATTTTAACTTGCTGGGTGTGAAGAGGTCATTTGTCACCTGATTTATAGAATAAATTCAAACGTAGTCCTATTGACAGGGTGCTTTCGTAAATGTCGGGGAGTAAGGCCTTTGCAGGTTTAAACAAATTAAACACAAGAACGCTGAACTCACACAATATATATGGCTGTCGCGAGGGGAGGATCTAAACACGTATTGATTTAGAACGGAGGAGCCTACTGGGCGCTGATTGGTTGAGGGTAGGAGGTGGTCGAAGCTTATTGGCCGAGGCACAGTGGGTCTGGACGGTGATTGGCTGGAGCTTTGGTTGCCGGGGATGATGATATGCTGCTCAGAGATGCTTTAGAAATAAGATTTTGTTTTTATATAATACATCTTGCGCCATTGTGTAGACTTAAAATGGTGTCACACGAGACTTTCTGGCACACTTTGATCGGTATTTTGTTACGTTATTATCGGCAACTAGACTGGAGATTAGAGTACATTAGAAAGCTGAATAATTATATACATTTATATTATAGGCTTCCAGACAGGAGGGCTTGATACAAATTACCGGGGAAACTATTTGTGTTTAAGCCCCCCCACCCCACCCCACCCCACCCCACCCCCTTCTCCCTCATTATTAGTCCCATTCGTTTTCAGATATTAAGACATTCAGCTTAAAAATACTTTAAAATACTTTCCCTCCCTGTCCATATCAAGACCTTTCGTGTCATTTAGGGGTCAATTTTCTCCTGGCGAGCAATAGCGAACCTGTAATTTAGGAGCAATCGGTATTTGGCCGGGACATTTTTCTATCGAAAAATGTACACATTTATCTAGAAGGGACATCTTGGGAATGTTTTTTTAAGCTTGATGGAAGTCTAGGGAGGAACTACAAAAATAATGAATACATTAATAAATTAACAAATTAAGAAACCCTTCCCCTCTTAAGTTAATATAACGGTTTTGAGAGCCTGACAACGACTCCTAAAGATTATATCATCATTAAAGGGAGGTTTTTAGTTTGGTCTCTAGATATCCATCAAGCTTAAGATTACACCCCCTTGAGCCTCTTTCAAGATAAATTTGTACATTTTTCGGTAGAAAAATGTCCCGGCTGAATGCCGGTTCCTCTTAAATTACAGGCTCGCTATCGCTCGCCAGGATAAAATCGACACCTAAATTGCACGAAAGGTCTTAAAATTGACAGAAATGGGTTGAAAGTTCTTAAAATCATCAAAATAATGGGGCGAATGTCTTAAAATTAGACAAGCAATGGGGCTAAACATGAGGGAGAAAGGAGTCTAGAAAAAACTCCCACAAGTGGAAATCTCCCCTTAATGCTTCTGTAGGTAGTCTAATTGAATAATATATTCGCGTACACATTGCAAATAATCAGATGGGTTAACATTAGAAGTGTGCAATTTGTCGCAACTTGTCAGGCTAGTTTCTATTAAGGGGGAGCTAGTTGCTTTTTCTCCCTCATGTTTACTCCCATTAGCTTTGAGATATTTAAGACGTTCGATCCATTAGTTTGGCGAGTTTAATACCTTTCGCCCCATTTCTTTGTCAATATCAAGACTTTTTGTGCCATTTAGGGGTACAAAAAAAAATCCTGGCGAGTGATAGCGAGCCTGTAATTTAAGGGGAAACCGGTCTTCGGGCGAGACATTTTTCTACCAACAAATGTATAAATATATCTTGAAGGGGGGTCTATTTTTTTTTGTTTTTTGTATTAAGCTTGATGGTCGAGGTCTAGCGAGGTTACTATTAAACAAATACATATATAAATAGACCAAAAAATACATATATAAATAGACCAAAAAATACATATATAAATAGACCAAAAAATACATATATAAATAGACCAAAAAATACATATATAAATAGACCAAAAATACATATATAAATAGACCAAAAAATACATATATAAATAGACCAAAAAATACATATTTAAATAGACCAAAAAATACATATATAAATAGACCAAAAAATAACCATTGCCCTCTTAACCCCTTCTGTACCGAGGACATCCGTTTAACTTTATCTGGCTACTATTAGACGATTTTATTCAGTTTAATAAGGGCCTCGAACAATTAACAGACTTCAAACTATCTCACTTAACCCTTTTTACAACCACAGATCCTTCTTAAACTGCAGAAAATGGTTAAGTGTAGCTATAATCAGTATAGCTAGACGTCGCCGGCACAGAAGGGGTTAAGAGCATCCATATGGGCGCTTTTTCCGTAAAATATTTTCGGCATTCCTTGTCTGGCCACTTTCTGAATTGTATATAGATTTCATAATTCAGTAACCCATAATAATTATTCACTATACTTCAGAATTATATGTAAAGTTTTCATAATTCAGTAACCCAAATTAATTAATCCCCATACTTTAGAATTATATATTATGTTTTCTTAATTCATTAACCCAAAATAATTAATCACCACACTTCTGAATTATATATAGTGTTTTCGTAATTCAGTATCCCAAAATAAATAATCGCCAATCTGGTTACCGATTATACTGCAAATGACAGATGAGATATCCTAAAGAAAAAAGTTATGGACTTAAAATTGCAGAACAAAATAAAACTCATATGTTTCTTGAGTATGAGTTAACCCTTTCTGTATCGGCGACGGCTTTTTGTATTTTATCTAGCTGTATTCAGAGGATTATGTGCAGTTTAAGAAGGATCTGTGGTAGTAAAAAGGGTTTAGTAAGATAGTCCGAAGCCTGTTAATTGCTGGAAGGCCTTTATAAACTGAATAACATCGTCTAATAGTAGCCAAAGTAATGTTTAAAAGACGTTGCCGGTATAGAAGGGGTTAATGATGACTGTGTTGATCAACCCCGAGTCACAATTCACCGATAAATGTGTTCGTGGGACGCCGGTTTAAAGGGCTTGTTTGTGTGACTTGGGCTTGGTAAAATGTCTGCAGTGGTCAAGTGTGTTTTCTGCCGGGCCTCTGTGTGTGATGCTGCGGGCTGTGTTACCTTGTGTTGTGCTGGCTATTTGTGTTGCTCTGTGTTGTGCTGTTCTGTGGTCTGTTCTTTTCTGTTATGCTGTTCTGTGCTATGATGTGTCCTCTGTTGTTTTGTGTTGTGCTGTTCTGTGTTGTGTCCTCTGTTTTGTGGTGTGTTGTTCTCTTCTGTGTTGTGTCCTGTGTTAAATGTTATGTCTTCTGTTTTGTGGTGTGCTGTTCTGTTTTGTGTTGTGTCCTCTGTTAAGTGGTCTGATGTTTTTTTCTGTGTTGTGTTGTCTGTTCTGTGATGTTGTGTGTTTTGTTGTGTCCTGTGTTGTGCTATATTGCCTTATTGTGTGTTTGACTGTTATGTTTTCTTATTCTCTCTTGTGATTTTCTGTGTTGTGCTGTTCTGTGTTTTGCTCTGTGGCTTTATGCTGTGGTATGATTTTCAATGGATTGCTGGTATGTTGTGTTCTTGTATGTACTGTAATTGTGTGTTGTGCTTTATACAGTTATGTGTTGTTATGTATCGCGCTAGTTTGTGTTACCTTCTCTTGTTTTCTATGCTGTACTGTGGTATATTGTTGAGTGGAATGTGGTTATGCTGTAGTGTACTGTGTAGTGTTGTGCTTTGTGTAGGTGTGTTGTTATGTACTGTATTGCAATAGCTTGTATTGTGTTCTGTGTTGTGTTGCCTGTGCTGTGCTGTGTTTTGCTACTTTGTTTGTTCTCGGTCATGCTGTGCTGTGTTGTGTTTTGCTTTGTTGTTTTCTGTCGTACTGTGGGGTGCTGTGTTTGTTATAATGTTGTTCTATATCGTACTGTGCGGTCCTGTGTTTTGCTATGCTGTTTTTATCTGTCATTCTGTGCTGTGGTTTACTATACTGTTGTTCTCTGTCGTGTTGTGGTATACTGCTGAACTAGTTAGGGGGGGGGGAGGGGGGGGGGGGGTAAAAACAGCTAAGCAGCACCAGATGCACGCAAACAACTGCTGACACACATGTACGCACACTCACTTCCAGAGGTACACACGTATGTACACTGTTTACTAATAACACCATTTTTGCTGTTTATGGGGTATTGTGGGTAGGTAAAGTTGTTGACAGTATGCGCTAACACTTGCTTGCTTACTACACACACACACACACACACACACACACACACACACACACACACACACACACACACACACACATTGTCTGAGATTAATTATATTTTGCACATCATGAAAAAGACGTTCAGTTGTAAAATAATTATGTGAGTTATTGTTACGTGAATGACATGTGTGTATGGAGTGTAATATATCCCTTGAAACAAAACAAGAAAACTATCCACTCCAACATAAAACTAAGCAAACGAACATAATTGAATCAGTTATTTATCATAGCAATCGCGCTCTTTACTTAACTATATAATTACTAGTATTTGATATATGTGGATACATTTTATGTTCACAAGTTTACGAAGTTACAATTATACTGTTTAAATAGCCATGCATTTACTTCATTACATTCATTATATTTATGTGGTTGAACTTGCATGGTCCACAATACAAGACTAATAACACATTACACATATCCTGTCACATTTCTGTCGCCATGAACTTTGTACTCAGTTTTCGTTGTAAGGATGTATGACTGTCTTACAAAGCAGAAATCCTGTACACTTTTCCTTCCTCACTGACACTATTTCATTGTTTATATTATTGTTTTATATTTTATATATATTATATATTATGCTCTTGGGTGGAGCATTTCGTCCTGTATTATCATGGTGTATCCTATATATATGAGTTGGGCCTATTATTGGGCCTTGTGATTGGGGTTGGGTGTGACAGGGATCTGCCTTGTATGGGCCGATCGGCTTTTTGCAGACTCCCATTTTCTTATGTTCTTATATATATATATATATATATATATATATATATATATATATATATATATATATTATTATTATATATTATATTATATTATTATTTCTTCTTGTCACGTAGCTGTCATGAATTGTCTGTGGTGTCCTTCAAGTAATTCCCCGGGTGTCCTGATGTGTCCTGTACTGGTTTGTATCCTGATTTGTTCTGTACTGGTTTGTATCCTGATGTGTCCTGCACTGGTTTGTGTCCTGATGTGTCCTGTACTGGTTTGTGTCCTGATGTGTCCTGTACTGGTTTGTGTCCTGATGTGTCCTGTACTGGTTTGTGTCCTGATGTGTCCTGTACTGATTTGTGTCCTGATGTGTCCTGTACTGGTTTGTGCCCTGATGTGTCCTGTACTGGTTTCTGTCCCGATGTGTTCTGTACTGGTTTCTGTCCCGATGTGTTCTGTACTAGTTTGTGTCCTGATGTGTCCTGTACTGGTTTGTATCCTGATGTGTCCTGTACTGGATTGTCCTGTACTGGATTGTGTCCTGATGTGTCCTGTACTGGTTTGTGTCCTGATGTGTCCTGTACTGGTTTGTGTCCTGATGTGTCCTGTACTGGTTTGTGTCCTGATGTGTCCTGTACTGGTTTGTGTCCTGATGTGTCCTGATGTATCCTGTACTGGTTTGTGTCCTGATGAGTTCTGTACTGGTTTGTGCCCTGATGTGTCCTGTACTGGTTTGTGTCCTAATGTGTCCTGTACTGGTGTGTGTCCTGTACTGGTTTGTGTCCTGATGTGTCCTGTACTGGTTTGTGTCCTGATGTGTCCTGTACTGGTTTGTGTCCTGATGAGTTCTGTACTGGTTTGTGTCCTGTACTGGTTTGTGTACTGGTGTGTGTCCTAATGTGTCTTGTACTGGTTTGTGTCCTGATGTGTCCTGTACTGGTTTGTGTCCTAATGTGTCTTGTACTGGTTTGTGTCCTGATGTGTCCTGTACTGGTTTGTGTCTTAATGTGTCCTGCACAGGTGTGTGTCCTGCACTGGTTTGTGTCCTGTACTTGTTTGTGTTATGATGTGTCCTGTACTGGTTTGTGTCCTGTACTGGTTTGTGTTATGAATTGTGTCCTGTACTGGTTTGTGTTATGATGTGTCCTGTACTGGTTTGTGTCCTGTACTGGTTTGTGTTATGATGTGTCCTGTACTGGTTTGTGTCCTGATGTGTCCTGTACTGGTTTGTGTCCTGATGTGTCCTGTACTGGTTTGTGTCCTGATGTGTCCTGATGTATCCTGTACTGGTTTGTGTCCTGATGAGTTCTGTACTGGTTTGTGTACTGGTGTGTGTCCTAATGTGTCTTGTACTGGTTTGTGTCCTGATGTGTCCTGTACTGGTTTGTGTCCTAATGTGTCTTGTACTGGTTTGTGTCCTGATGTGTCCTGTACTGGTTTATGTCCTAATATGTCCTGCACTGGTTTGTGTCCTGTACTTGTTTGTGTTATGATGTGTCCTGTACTGGTTTGTGTCCAGTACTGGTTTGTGTTATGATGTGTCCTGTACTGGTTTGTGTTTTGATGTGTCCTGTACTGGTGTGTGTCCTGTACTGGTTTGTGTCCTGATGTGTCCTGTACTGGTTTGTGTCATGGTGTGTCCTGTACTGGTTTGTGTTATGATGTGTCTTGTACTGGTTTGTGTCCTGATGTAGCCTGTACTGGTTTGTGTCCTGATGTGTCCTGTACTGGTGTGTTCTGTACTGGTTTGTGTTATGATGTGTCCTGTACTGGTTTGTGTCCTGTACTGGTGTGTGTCCTGTACTGGTTTGTGTCCTGGTGTGTCCTGTACTGGTTTGTGTCCTGATGTGTCCTGTACTGGTTTGTGTCCTGGTGTGTCCTGTACTGGTTTGTGTCCTGATGTGTCCTGTACTGGTTTGTGTCCTGTACTGGTTTGTGTCCTGATATGTCCTGTACTGGTTTGTGTTATGATGTGTCCTGTACTGGTTTGTGTTATGATGTGTCCTGTACTGGTTTGTGTTATGATGTGTCCTGTACTGGTTTGTGTTATGATGTGTCCTGTACTGGTTTGTGTTATGATGTGTCATGTACTGGTTTGTGTCCTGATGTGTCCTGTACTGGTTTGTGTTATGATGTGTCCTGTACTGATTTGTGTTATGATGTGTCCTGCACTGGTTTGTGTCCTGATGTGTCCTGTACTGGTTTGTGTTATGATGTGTCCTGTACTGGTTTGTGTTATGATGTGTCCTGCATTGGTTTGTGTCCTGTACTGGTTTGTGTCCTGATGTGTCCTGTACTGGTTTGTGTTATGATGTGTCCTGTACTGGTTTGTGTCCTGTACTGGTGTGTGTCCTATGCTGGTTTGTGTCCTGGTGTGTCCTGTACTGGTTTGTGTCCTGTGCTGGTTTGTGTCCTGATTTGTCCTGTACTGGTCTGGTGATCGGTATGTCTTTTGATGTTGTATTGATCAATGTTTACTATAGAGTTTGGGTTAGTACTTAGTAGTAACACGAGGCACAGTAATTTAGCTCTGAGTGATGATAGGCAAGGTTCTAAAATTCCCCCCTCCCCTCCTCAAAAAAAAATATATATATTATAATAATAATAATAATAATAAAAATAATAATAATAATGAATACAATAAAATAAATAAATAAATACAAATAATATATATAAGTAAAATACAATAAATATATACATTGATAAATATTGCCTATATTGTATTAATAAACTCTTAATTGTAACCAACATTATACACATAATAAGTGTTCCAATCGTTCATGTGTTACAATATGAATATATAAACCGAAAAACACTGTTTGTGTGTACCATTTGTGTTTCAATCAAGCGATCAAATGTTTACTGCGCAGATAAGATGAAATAGGTCCGCTCCGACCGATGACTGATAAGATTCTGGGTTAACTCTTGACTTTATTTACAACTTACAACTTTTTTAGTGATGGCTGTTGTTGATGAGTCTGCTGTCTCCTCCCATACTCTCCAGCTTTGTCTTGCTTTGCAAGAAAGACTGGAGAGTGTGGAGCAGGAGATTCAGTGTCTCAAAGATGAAAATTTGGCCTTGAGACTAGCTATGGCGGAGAAGAAGTGTGAGGCTACCGGAAGTGTTCCCAGGGATCGTGAAGCCCCTTGGAAAGTGGTGTCAACCAGTGCAACGGCCTGCAAGCTGAAAAGGCAGCCACTCAAGACCCACAACAACTTCAGCACATTGGCTGATGAGAGTGATGGCGAGGAAGTGGCGATCATCGAGGCAGTGAGAGGGGAGGGAGGGGAGTCTGCTGCTGCTACAACTCCTGCTACACGCCGACAACGGAAAAAAGCTAAGTTCATTGTCGGTGATTCAATGGTTAGGTACCTTGACGGAGCTACTAACACTCATGTTAGTAAAGTTGTCTGCCTACCTGGATCCGGAGTCGGGAGGGTGGCAGAGAAGATGGATGGTGTCCTAGAAGTGGGTGGGGAGGACCCCATCATCTTCATCAACGCGGGGTCCAAAGACATATGGAGATGCAGGACTGAGGAGTTGCTGACCAAGTACCAGGAAATTCTGGAGAGGATCAAGGAGAAGGGTGGATTTCCTGTGGTACACAGTATCCTGCCAAGAAGAGGGGTAAGGAAGGAATGGTCCTCCAGGGCTATTGGTGTAAATAGCCGGCTGGAGAAGTATTGCAAGGCAAAGTCAATACCATTCCTAGATAACTGGCCCATCTTCTATGGTAAGGATGAACTGTATGCCCAGGATGGAGTACATCTTTCTCGACTAGGAGTTTCGACCTTGGCCAGCTCACTGGACAAGATTGTTGCGGGGTTTCGTTAAAAAAACCTGGGTGTGTAAGTAAATTACTGTCTCCATATGGAGCAGGTACTTCATGTGACAAACCAGTGAGTAAAATAGAAATAATCAGTCAAGATAGTGCGGATATAGTGATGTGTAATAGTAGTATCGATAACACTACACATGTAACTGATAGTAAAGATGAGAATACTGATAGAGTAGAATTTCCGTCTAGAGCTAGTAGTTCAACAGGAAATAATAAGTTAGCTAAACACAATAGAAAATTATTGCAAATACAAGTAATAGGTTGAGGGTATATTATACAAATTGTAGGAGTTTATGTAACAAAATGAACGAACTTAGAGCACTCGTTAGCACAGAAAATATAGACATAATAGCGCTAACTGAAACGTGGATTAATACCGAATCTACGCATTTTTTAGCAGAATTTGATATTCCAGGATATAGTTTGTTTAAATATGACCGAACAAGTATGAGGGGTGGGGGTATAGCAGTGTTTGTCAGGAGTACATTAAAAAGCTGTATTAAATCAGGTATTAGACTAAATAATTATTATGAAAGTGTTTGGGTAGAGGTTAACGAAGGTAGTGAGACCATAGTTATTGGAGTTATATATAGACCGCCTAATATGAGTAGAAATGGCGGAACATCGTTATGGGAGGAAATTAAAATTGCATCAAGGTTTAGGAATGTGTGCATTATGGGGGATTTTAATTTTCCGAACATTGATTGGCAGCACCAAATAAGCGACTTCGATTCAGTAGAGTTTATTGAGGTAGTACAAGATAGTTTTTTTATTTCAATTCATAGATACGCCGACTAGAGGTATTAATATTCTTGATTTAGTTTTCAGTAACAATGAACATATGATAAATGATGTAGAGATTGGTGACCACCTAGGAAATAGCGATCATAAATCTATTTATTTTAATATACAATGGACAGGGAATGCTAAAGAGAATAAGACACTTATCCCAGATTTCAGAAAAGCCGATTATGGTGGGCTAAGAAGAGACTTAAGGGTGGACCCTATTGTTAAGCAATTAAGTCAGGATATGCCAGAGTTAAACTTGCCACCTACATATAACCAGTTTATTGCGTCACTCCACAATGCTCAAAATAAATATATCCCTAAAAGAAGATTTAGATCGCTGCAGAACCAACCAAAATGGATGGCTAATAAGCTAATAGATCTTATAGAAAAAAAGAAAGGAATTTATAGAAAAATAAAGAAATGCGAAAATTATCTACATATATACTATCAGACTCTATCAAGACAGGTCAAAAAGGAAATCAGGAAAGCAAAAAGAAATTATGAAATAAGGATAGCCAGTGACTCAAAAAATAACCCTAAAGCTTTTTACCAACTATATAAATCTAAAGTTAGAGATGTAATAGGCCCCCTAAAAACTTCAATAGGAGAAATAACAGAACATGATTTAGAAATGTGCAGTACATTAAATAGTCAGTTTCTTTCCGTTTTCACTTATGAAAATTTGGCACAGATTCCAGAAGTCAATATGGTATATAGTGATAGTATAGAAAATATGTTAAGTACAGTTAGTATAAGTAGAAATGATGTGCTTAAAGAAATTGACAGACTGAAACCTCAAAAATCGCCTGGTCCTGACGAGGTATATGCTAGAGTATTAAAAGAATGCAGAGATGAGTTAAGTAGCCCATTAGCATTTTTATTTAACAAGTCTTTAGAAACAGGTTTAGTTCCAGAAGCTTGGAAGCTTGCAAATGTAGTTCCGATCTTCAAAAAAGGTGATAAATCGATAGCATCCAATTACCGTCCCATTAGTCTCACATCAATCATAGGAAAGTTGCTAGAGTCTATTTTTGCTAGGAAAATTAGAAGCCACTTAGACGAATTTAACTTAATAAATTCTTCTCAGCATGGATTCACTCAGGGACGTTCTTGCCTTACTAATTTGCTTAGCTTTTTCTCAGAGGTATATGAAGCAGTAGATAGTGACATGTCATATGATATTATTTATTTAGATTTCAGTAAAGCTTTCGACAGAGTCCCTCATGAGAGATTGATGAGAAAGGTTGAGGCACATGGAATAGGAGGATCGTTGTTGGGATGGATTAGGTCATGGCTAAGTGGTAGGAAGCAGAGTCAGCATAAATGGTACCAAGTCAGAGTGGGGAGCAGTCAAAAGTGGTGTCCCCCAGGGATCGGTATTAGGTCCCCTGTTGTTTCTTATATACATAAATGGCCTAGATTTAGGTATAACTAGTAGGATAAGTAAATTCGCAGACGATACTAAAATGGGGAGATCAATTGATTCAGATAGCGATATAGAGTGCCTCCAAAGGGATCTAGATACCTTACATGAATGGTCAGTAAATTGGCAGATGAAGTTTAACATTGACAAATGCAAGGTATTAAAGATAGGGCAGATGCAAACAAATGTTAAATATAAACTAGCTAATTTAGAATTAGAAAATTCAGACTGCGAGAAAGATCTAGGTGTGTTTGTTAGCAATGATTTGAAGCCTAGAAAACTGTATAAGCGTTCGTAATAAGGCAAACAGGATTCTCGGGTTCATCTCTAGGAGTGTGAGTAACAGAACTGCTGATGTTATCTTAAAACTTTACTTGTCATTAGTGAGACCCCATATGGATTATGCTGTCCAATTTTGGTGTCCTTATTACAGAATGGACATAGATTCATTGGAGAGAGTACAGCGTAGCATGACAAAAATGATCCATAATATTAAAAATCTTTCGTATGAAGAAAGGTTGAAGAAATTAGGTTTACATTCGTTAGAGAGACGCAGTGTTAGAGGGGATATGATAGAGGTGTTCAAGTGGGTTAGTGGGATTAACAAAGGGGACATGACAAATGTACTAAAGCTCAGTGATAGCGAAAGAACTCGTACCAATGGTTTCAAATTAGATAAATTTCGTTTCAGAAAAGATATAGGCAAATATTGGTTTGGTAACAGAGTTGTAGATGGGTGGAATGGACTACCAAGTGTATAGTGGGATCTAAAACTGTAGGGAGCTTTAAGATAAAATTGGATAAGCATATGGACGAGAAGGGTTGGGTGTGAAGGGGGATCAGCCGGGTTGGGCCAATCAGCGCTCTGCAGACCCCCATAATCCTGCGTTAATCTCTAACCGTTTTGGTAAGATGATCCTCAGGGTATTAGAGTGTTGAGCCTATAATTGGGCTTTGTAATTGAACTGGGGTTGTGTGGGACAGGGATCTGCCTTGCTTAGGCTAATCGGCTTTCTGCAGACTCCCATTTTCTTCTGTTCTAATGTTCTTATATTCTGGATACCATTAGATAATTTTGTTTAGCTTTTAATTACTTTCAGGACTCAAAGGTGTAAATACAATTTCAATAAACCCTTGGAATAACATACGTCCTTCTTAAGCTGCCTAAAACCGTATAATATAGCTAGTATAAAAGTTATAATACGTCATCGTATGGAAGGGGTTAATCTTGTTTGGTGGAGTGCCCTTGACGTTCAATGTTCACGCATTTAATTAATGTGAGACACGAATAATTGTTTCTGAAAGTTTATAAGTCTTATCAAATGTGTTATTATTCAGGAGCTAGGTAATTTAGTGAGAATTTGCATTAATTTTGGCATGGAATACTGTGACTAACTGGAAATGTGGAAAGTAATATATGACAGAGGAACATTGAGTCCATTCATTCGTGGCAACCCCCTAGGGGATTGAGGCGCCTGACTGTGGATAAATTATAGCGAGTTCTATTTTTTAATGATGCCCAATGTTCAGTTGCTTGGTGTATTACAGTAGTTATGTAGCACAATGTATTCTACTTATGAGACTGGTATCAGGGGGATGATAATAATACACAGCATAGGAAGTTGGCATCAAGAACACACACATACATTTTTGTTTTACTCTCTCTCTCTCTCTCTCTCTCTCTCTCTCTCTCTCTCTCTCTCTCTCTCTCTGTCCAGCACTTAAGAAAGATATTGAGCGACTGGAAAGAGTACAAGCTAGAGCTACAAGGCTATTATTCCATCGATTCGAAGAATGAGCTATGAGGACCGGTTGAGAGCTCTTGGTGGAAACACGCAGACTACAAGGACAGATAAAACACTTAATGGGATTGACAATGTGAATTATAGCAAAATGTTTAGTCTCATTATGAATATAACACGCAGCCATTGCTGGAAGTTAGAATTGAAAAGGTTCAGCACTAGTACTTGTGGAAACTTCTCCACATATGGTATATTATATGTTCTATCTGGAACAAACTTTCCTCAGATGTTGTAAACAGTTGTTCTGTAGAGTAGTTCAAAAAGAGAGAAGATTGTATTTTGCACACTCTGTAATGAGTGTAGTGCACTAAACAATCTCTCTCCTTCCACTTCGAGTATCTCCCCGGAATGGACCGCAAGTTCCTCGAGATAATAACTATTGTAACTCTCTCTCTCTCTCTCTCGTTATCTATTATTCAACATCTCCATCTATCTATCTATTTAGCTAGATATATATATATATATATATATATATATAATATATCAATCACACTAATGTGAATTGTCAGTTTCATGAATGTGGGTTAAGAGAGAGAGAGAGAGAGAGAGAGAGAGAGAGAGAGAGAGAGAGAGAGAGAGAGAGAGAGAGAGAGAGAGAGAGAGAGAGAGAGAGAGAGAGAGAGAGAGAGAGAGAGAGAGGGAGAGAGAGGGGGGGGGAGGGAGAGGGAGAGAGGAACAACTAATGCACTGCTTGAAATATATTACTTCCTTTAAAGCTGGTAACTTGGTATGATAGTGTGAAAGTTATGGTGCCCATAACTCAGACCCGCTATATTGTACCGGTAATGTCGCACACACTGTACTATATACAGGGTAATATATAGTATATAGCCCATGAAAGTTACACCGAGTTACACAGATACTCAGACCACACAGACCTTGCGGTCCCTACTAGGTGGTCCGGCCTTATTACCACTAGCCAGAGACAGTTTATAGTAGAAGAATAGAACAGAAAAGTAGAAGGCTCTCTCCCCACCATCCTCTCCCTCCGGCAAGGCCGTACCGGAAAATGAGATGAAGTGTAACCTTATGCGTAAGGAAATGCCCTCAAGGAAAGTTTTTATAAAGTATAGAAAGAAATTAGTTTGAGAGGGAAGTTACACAAACCTACTGATTAATTTATATTAATCCAATCTTCATCAGATCATCTTCCAGTCTTTTCTTAAACTTATCAATTGAATTACTGTCGACCACCTCCCTTGGTAAACTATTCCACTCTTTAACCACACTGTATGTAAAGACATTTTGTGACAGTATATACATGCCTTTTTTTATTAATTTCATTCAGAGAGAGAGAGAGAGAGAGAGAAGAGTGTGTGTGATTGTTATATTTAAACCCACAATATTACCTCAGTAATGTCGCGTACACAGTTGTGTATACAGTGGAATATTCATATATATATATACTCTGAGAGAGAGAGAGAGAGAGTATTATGTAAGTTGATTATGTATACTCACTCTGCTGCTCCAATTTGTTTACCTGTGTGTGTGTGTGTTACTCAGTTACTCAGTTACTTGTTCGTCAAGGGGAATCCACGCAATGCGAGCTAAGCTCATTATTATCGCGCCTCCTTAACTGGGAATGTATTGCGTGAAATGCATGTTAAGTGTTTTATGTACTGTTGGAATGGCTGTGGATGTGTGTGTAGTCTGTATTTTAGCCAATTGGCGACATCGGAAACGAAGGCTTAGGGTGGATCTGTATGGTACCATTCTCACTATAGACGGTACCGTCTCGCCCGAAGGCTTAGGTAGCCATCAGCTTAGGTGAACCATATGATACCCATCTCGCCTTGTACCATTTTTGCCAACCCCAGATGGGACGTCACAACGTCGCCCACTTATTCCAGGTACCTATTTACAGCTAGGTGAACTGAGGCTAACACATGAAAGGAGACAAGCCCAATTTGTCTCCGCCCGGCCGGGGATTGAACCCCCGACCCCTCGTGTGTGAGACGAGAGCTCTACCTACTAGGCTATGGTGTGTGTGTGTATGTGTGTGTGTGTGTGTGTGTGTGTGTTTGTGTGTGTGTGTGTGTGTGTGTGTGTGTGTGTGTGTGTGTGTGTGTGTGTGTGTGTGTGTGTGTGTCAAGACATGAACACATTTGAGCAAAGGAGCTCAATTGCATGCATGTATTATATATTTCCCAAACAACACTCTCTTGACCCAGCGTGACTGAACATATTATGACTTCTTTGTATCCAAAAGGTCCTAATTTGTGAGAAAATCACGCAAATATTAAATATTCAAAAGGTTATTGACAATTATGATTAAGTGGGCAGATGTGTTTTTTTTTTGTTTTTTTTTGTTTTTTTGTAAGACGGATATACAAAGTGAAAATTGCCTGTAACGAGTGTATCCCCCAAAGCCAAAAGAGTCACTGGGCCAAATTCAATGGACGTTGGGGTCAAAATGCCGGGACACACGAAGTTTAAAGCAGTTTAAGTCATAGAAGGAATGAAGGCGAGATTGATTGAGGGAGAGAGTTCCAGAGTTCACTAGTTGAGTAGAAGAAAGACTGATAAAATTTGCCACAGAATATGAGTGGGACTGAGTGGAAAGGCGGGTGCCTCGCACTCGCTACAAGGGAATGGCGGTATGCACTGAGAGAACTCTGAAGAACACTGATTGTTGTAATAGCGATAGAAAAGTGAAAGAGATGCAACATTGCGGAGTGTACAAAGAGATTGTATGGAACCTGTAAGCGGAAGTGACTTGATGAGGCGAAATGCTTTTGACTCTACTCTTTGGAGAAGTACGATATGGGTGGAGCATCACGAACAATACTCAATACATGGGGCGATAAATTGGGCAGAAATTGGTAATGTAATGTTAACTTTTCAAGTATTATGACGATATTAGAACATTTCTGGCTAACGTTAGACAATTTTACTCTGCTTTGGAAGCAGCTCTAGGAATCGATGAGTTCAAGTCTATCTCAATTAACCCTCTAACTTTCAAATTTTCTTCCGAATCTGAATAACACTAATGGTTGGCTGTGAAAGGGATTTGCCTCGTATGGGCCGGTAGGTCCTCAGCAGTTTTCCGTGTTCTAACGTTCTTATGTGGAGAGAATATTTGCCTTCTGATCTTAACTGTTACTACATTGAAATGTCTGTTATTTGAGACAAGATGTATCATAATATAGGTGCAGGTGGTTCTTGAAGCTTCTGTATTCGTTGTTGGTTTATAGAGTTTGTGTTTAGTTTAGTCACTCGTACAAATTCGTTAGCCCCCTTTTCCTTATATAATTATATAGTTATAATAATATGAAATATATTTTGGGTATAAATCTAGTATTATTATAAATACATTGAAGTTATTACTGTATGTAAATTTCTTATACCTATTGCATTCTATTTTACCTACACAATCATGTAAACATTGTAGATGGACTCCAATGGTGTTATTGTTTGTTTTTTTGTTTTTTTGATATTTGTTTTTCCTTTTTTTTATATACGTAGGTTATTTTATTGTGTAATAGGTAAAGAAGCAGTGTACAGTATAGGTGTGGTGTATTGGTAAATAACAAAAGGTGGTTAGGATGAGTTAATTAGGTTATATAATTACTTGAATATACGTGCAGTCATATTGTGTGTTTTGTGTGTTTAGTTTTGTTTTAGTTGGGAGGGTTTTGTGTGTGTATGTGTGTGTATGTGTGAGACATGGATATACACTATGTTTGTGTGTGTGTTTTCGTCTGTATGTGTGTGTGTGCAAGCATTTGTGGTTTATTGGGTACAACTTTCTTAGCATTTGTTGGTGCAAAAGTAGATCGTGCCGACAGTTTTTATGTGTACACGCATTTTATAAATACTTAGAACAAGTGTTTTAGGTTAGGTTAAATCAAATGGCTGGGTTAGATCAGGTTTGATGTGGATAGTTATATTTAGGTTTATATAACGACGAATGTACTCGTAAGCATGTACCAATAAACACATCGTCGCTTATATGAGTGAGTGTGTGTGTGTGTGTGTGTGTGTGTGTGTGTGTGTGTGTGTGTGTGTGTGTGTGTGTGTGTGTGTGTGTGTGTGTGTGTGTGAGTGAGTGAGTGAGTGAGTGAGTGAGTGAGTGAGTGAGTGAGTGAGTGAGTGAGTGAGTGAGTGAGTGAGTGAGTGAGTGAGTGAGTGAGTGAGTGAGTGAGTGAGTGAGTGAGTGAGTGAGTGAGTGAGTGAGTGAGTGAGTGAGTGAGTGAGTGAGTGAGTGAGTGAGTGAGTGAGTGTTATACTATGATACATAAAAAAGCAGTATACAATAAAGTGTGGTGTGGTGGTAGAGAGGGAAGGGTGTCATCCTGTTTACTACTGTTGGGACACCGAAAGACGTCACATCCCCTGGTCACTTGGTCACAATACCGTTTCCTCGCTCTTTGTTATTGACGTAGCTGTTTATGGTGAAGCCTAATGAAGTTATGTCATTACTAAATATACAAATGAAATAGTTACTTGATTTGTTTATGATGCAAGCTAATGAGGTTATGGCATTACTAAATAAACAAATTAAACATTTCCTTGATCTGTTTATGATGAAGGCTAATAAAGGTATATCATTACTAAATATACACATTAAACAGTTCCTTGATCTGTTTATGATGAAGGCTAATAAATTCATATCATTACTAAATATACACATTAAACAGTTCCTTGATCTGTTATGAAGGCTAATGAGGATATGTCATTACTCAATATACAAATGAAACTGTTCCTTGCTCTTGTGAGGTTTTGCTTGGATATACAGTATGTGTTGGAGCAGTTTATCCCTTCACAGTATTTAGTAGTTTCCTTAGGTTCCTTGATCTAGTGAGTTTATGTGTGGGAATATTAATGTTTGGTAGCAGTTTATGTGTGGGAATATTAATGTTTGGTAGCAGTTTTTGTGTGGGAATATTAATGTTTGGTAGCAGTTTATGTGTGGGAATATTAATGTTTGGTAGCAGTTTATGTGTGGGAATATTAATGTTTGGTAGCAGTTTTTGTGTGGGAATATTAATGTTTGGTAGCAGTTTTTGTGTGGGAATATTAATGTTTGGTAGCAGTTTTTGTGTGGGAATATTAATGTTTGGTAGCAGTTTATGTGGGAATATTAATGTTTGGTAGCAGTTTATGTGTGGGAATATTAATGTTTGGTAGCAGTTTTTGTGTGGGAATATTAATGTTTGGTAGCAGTTTTTGTGTGGGAATATTAATGTTTGGTAGCAGTTTTTGTGTGGGAATATTAATGTTTGGTAGCAGTTTTTGTGTGGGAATATTAATGTTTGGTAGCAGTTTTGTGTGGGAATATTAATGTTTGGTAGCAGTTTTTGTGTGGGAATATTAATGTTTGGTAGCAGTTTTTGTGTGGGAATATTAATGTTTGGTAGCAGTTTTTGTGTGGGAATATTAATGTTTGGTAGCAGTTTTTGTGTGGGAATATTAATGTTTGGTAGCAGTTTTTGTGTGGGAATATTAATGTTTGGTAGCAGTTTTTGTGTGGGAATATTAATGTTTGGTAGCAGTTCTTGTGTGGGAATATTAATGTTTGGTACCAGTTTTTGTGTGGGAATATTAATGTTTGGTAGCAGTTTTTGTGTGGGAATATTAATGTTTGGTAGCAGTTTTTGTGTGGGAATATTAATGTTTGGTAGCCGTTTTCCCGTTCACATTATATATATTTTTTGTCATGGTTATTTTCCTTTTTCTTACCTTTCAGCTTTTCCTTTCTCCTTTTCCATATATTACTTATTATTCTTCTGTTTTCCTCTCCTTTCCCCTTTCCCTTCCTAGTTTCCTTCTCCCTCCCAGCACACTCCCCCGGTTTACACTTTCCTTTCAATTATCATATCTACTGCTCATCCCCACTATGATTTCCCTCTTTTTCCTTCCCCACCAATTTCCCCATATTCTTTCCCTTCTTCCCCCTCCCCTCCCCTCCCCTCCCCTCCCCTTCCCTGACCAGACCTTGCACTCGATTTCCAAGTAAGCGAAGCGTGTTGTTGTGGGAAGAAGACCTTGGGGGGGGGGGGGGGGGAGAGAGAGAGAGAGAGAGAGAGAGAGAGAGAGAGAGAGAGACGAGAGAGCGAGAAGGAGGAGAGAGAGAGAGAGAGAGAGAGAGAGCGAGAGAGGAGAGAGAGAGAGAGAGAGAGCGACGATGAGAAGAGAGAGAGAGAGAGAGAGAGAGAGAGAGAGAGAGAGAGAGAGAGAGAGAGAGAGAGAGAGAGAGAGCACACATTATCTAGGGCAAAGTGAAGATGAGCTAACAAGACCAGAACCACAGACAAACTTATGAAATAAACATTTAACAAAAATAAAATATATGCATACTGGAAAATAAATAGCTTTAAAAACTGAAGTATTTAAATAATAAGTTAAAACGCCGCAAAATATAATATTCATAGCGTTTTTTATGTTAAAGCTGGACAGAATATTACTAGGGAATAAGCGTTGGAGATAAGAAATAATTTGATAATAATGAAAGATGGAGAGAACAGATTATGAGTAGGAATGGAAGGATGCTTTTTGATGAATTATGGTAAATATTTATCTTTTAATTATAATGGGAACGGTACTGATAATAATGGTAGTAAAGTTTATGATGGCACTGTTGACGAATATGACAACTACAATGAACACATTGTATGTTGAAATGTACCAACAATTATACAAAAAATAATGTATTCTAATCGATGTATTAAAAATTATCGCTAATACATTATCACACTTTTTATTTGTATTGTTTTTAATGCATCTGAACACACACGATTTACAGTTTGCATTTAAAATAATAAGTAGGATGACGCCAGTAATGCTAGTGATGAATATATAATGATAACGATGAGGGTAGGATAAACATACGATTACCTAATAAATATTCTTGGAGAAAGATGGGAATTATATCTAATGGGGAAATCCTAAGAGAAGAACGAGACTCGGGCTATATTGTTTATATAGACGATTAATTTGAGAGAGTGTGGGTTACCTGATGTACCTTATAATTATTAATTTATATATACAGTATATAAAGTGTAAATGTTTGTGCTAACCAAATTGAAATTGAAATGTGTTATCTTTACTTTATGAATTAATTGTCTTGTATATATCTACATTATTTTAAATACACGTTCCCTTCGATTTACGAAAATGTGAAAACGGGTACAGCATAGCATCTGACGTGAAAGCCAGTGTTGGAGGTCAGAACGGAAAATGATGAGTAAAAGATTGAGCCACTGTTAGTGAAGTTATAACTGTAGGTAGCAGGAGAGATGGACAGATGGACAGAGTGATGGGAAGAGAAAGTTCAATATTCGCGAGGGTAGAGAAGGGATGGAAACAATAATAAAAAGAGAGATATAAGTATTATGTTCTTTCCACCAACCAACTTTACTCCTAAACTCGATTAATGAAATTAACAAACACATGTGGCAGTCCCAGGACGCTCACACCGAAAATCAACACACTTATGCATTGCGCCAGGAAGACAGACAGACTCTCTTTCTCCATAATGTAATAGTCCATATATAAATATAGATACTCAAAGGAGGGGAAAAAGTAAGAATATGCCACAAGTATCCAAATAAGTGTCGTACAAGGCGATTAATAAGGGGGGAGGGGAGTGGGGGATTGTCTGGACCAACAGTCAGCCTAAGCTATAAAGTTTTATTATGGAACTGTCTTGTTGTAGCACTATTGAGGCTGGTGATGTGCAGGACTGTGTTGCAGGGGGACTTTGGTGAAGTACTGTTAGCACTATGCCAGCATCAGCCGTAGTAATGGTGTGATGGGGCAGTGTTGTGGCGAGACTTCATTGTACACCACTGATATTGTATGTGTGTGTGCGTGTGTGTGGGGGGGGGGGGGGGGAATGTGTGTGTGTGTGTGTGTGAGTGAGTGAGTGAGTGAGTCAGCCCATCAGACATGCAGACAGAAGGTAGTACTGATGGTGGAGGAGACAGAGAAGTGAAAGGAGAGAGAGAGAGAGACAGACAAACAACAGGATGTGTCAAGGTGTCATGCAGTCAGGTGGCCGTGCATCATCAGGCACGGCTTACATGGACACCAGCACGTACACTGACTGATTCACGTACACAGACACAGTTCATGTACACGGACTAGCTCATATACACGGGAAGCTCTTGTAATGTACACTCTGATACCATAGTCTTTTACCTTTGTACTCCTTTGTCTCTAGCCCACTCATAAGAATTCCTGGACCACCTATGTTTGTCTTTGTTATTTTTTGCTGACTGGATTGAGTTTTGGATAAAAACTGGTTTGTTAATTAATCGTATATAACGTTTTGTAGTTGATTTATAGCAATTTGTAGCCATAAATTCGTTTCCAGAGATATAATTCCATAATTAGAAATAGGTGAAGTCCACGAATGTGTATGAGTGGGCTAGAGACTATGGTATCCGAGTGTACAGGGGCAGCATCAAGTTTATATTAGGCAAACCTACATGTCCAGCATCACGTACACGGACAGGCCTACGTACATGGGAAGCCTCCCGTACACTGTCTGGTGCACGTACATGGCTAGCATCACGTATATGGCCAGGCTCCCGTACATGTCCAGCATCACGTACACGGACAGGTCTACGTACATGGGCAGCCTCCCGTACACTGTCTGGTGCACGTACATGGATAGCATCACGTACAGACAGGTTAACGCACATCGATAAGTTTAACTGAAGTCTTATTTTTTCACCTAGCGGAAAATTGAAACCATTTGCATATAATTTATCGATACTTAATGGAAGAATGTGGCTTTTTCTGGACCCCTTTCTCCCTTGTGTTTAGCCCCATTAGTTTTGAAATTTTAAGACGTTCGGCACATTCATTTGGCGGTTTTAACACCTTTTGCCCCTTTTCGTTGTCGATTTTAAGACCTTTCGTGCCATTTAGGTGTCGATTTTTTCGTGGCGATCGATAGGGAGCCTGTAATTTTAAGAGAAACCGGCCTTTGGCCGGGAAATTTTTCTATTGAAAAAGTTTATACATTTATCTTTATGAAGGTCTAGTGAGAAAACTAAAAAACTATGTGAATAAAAGAATTAAAAAAAAAAAAAAAAAAAAAAAAAAAAACAGCCACTACCCCCTTAATGTCAAGTTTTCATAAATATCAACATAATTCGCAACACAGTCTTCGTGATAGCTGAGTCACCAAGATGGGGAGATGGCAATTTACCGTCTACTGAAAATGAACATACTATATTGCACATGTGTTGGTTAAGGGGAGATGGGTAGTTTTCCCGGTCTCTTTTCTTCCTCATGTTTTGTCCCATAGTTTTCTGATTTTAAGACATTCGCCTCATTAGTTTGTCGATTTTAAAACCTTTCGTCCCATTTTTATACCAATATCAAGACCTTTTGTACCATTTAGGTGTTGATTTTTTTCCTGGCGAGCGAAAGCGAGCCTGCAATTTTTTGAGAAGCCGGCCTTCGGCCAGGATATTTTTCTATCGAAAAATGTATAAATATATCTTAAAGGGGGTCTAGGGAGTGTTTTTAAAAGTTTGATGAAGGTCTAGCGAGGAAACTAAAAGATAAATTAATATATAGATAAACCACTGTCCCCTTAAACCCTTTCAGCCTTTTTAACTTTGATTCTGGCTAAAATTAGATGATTTTATGCAGTTTAAGAAGGATCAATGTTATTCAGAGGGTTTCTTGAGATTGCATTTACACCTTTCAGTTCTCGAGATCGATTATAAGCTAAAAAAAAATCATCGAAAGGTAACCAACATAAGATTAAAACGACGCCATGGTGCTGATGGGGTTAAACGACGCCATGGTGCTGAAGGGGTTAAACGACGCCATGGTGCTGAAGGGGTTAAACGACGCCATGGTGCTGAAGGGGTTAAACGACGCCATGGTGCTGAAGGGGTTAAACGACGCCATGGTGCTGAAGGGGTTAAACGACGCCATGGTGCTGAAGGGGTTAAACGACGCCATGGTGCTGAAGGGGTTTAAACGACGCCATGGTGCTGAAGGGGTTAAACGACGCCATGGTGCTGAAGGGGTTAAACGACGCCATGGTGCTGAAGGTTAAACGACGCCATGGTGCTGAAGGGGTTAAACGACGCCATGGTGCTGAAGGGGTTAAACGACGCCATGGTGCTGAAGGGGTTAAACGACGCCATGGTGCTGAAGGGGTTAAACGACGCCATGGTGCTGAAGGGGTTAAACGACGCCATGGTGCTGAAGGGGTTAAACGACGCCATGGTGCTGAAGGGGTTAGATTCATTACGGAAATTTAGCATGACTATGATATATGTACAGTCGGATACCATAGTCTCTTGCGAAATATATGTACAGTCGGATACCATAGTCTCTTGCGAAATCGGAGCCCACACATGTTTTCTGTATGCAATTATAACTGTCTGGATATATTTTTGGATATAACTTTCTTTTCAATAAATATTATATAGAGTTTTGTAGTTGATTTATAGAAAATTATATACAGTAGATAAGTTGGTTTCCAGAGATATACTTCCATAGTTAGAAATAGGTGAAGTCCACGAATAGTTATGAGTGGGCTAGAAACTATGGTATGCGAGTGTACACAGCAATTCAAACTATCTGATCCGACTCCTTGTGGGATATTATGATATTTCCTTCAATATTATTGAGGATTTTGCTTTTTATAATCGTATTTTAGCAATGTATTTTAGTGTGTCCGTTGGGCTAGCAAAAACGGCTTCCCAAACTTATTTCAAGCTTTAATATGCTCACTCAGACCTAAATTTGTACATTTGTAAATTTGTACATTATTTATTGAACAATGTCCCGGCGGCAGTTTCTTCTAATTTACAGGATTGGTATCGATCGCCCAGAAAAGAATCGACACCTGAATGGGGTGAAGCGTCTTATTATCGCCCAACTAATGGGGCGAAACGTCTTAACCCTTTCAGGCATATGACGCGATTTTGAGCCTATTGGGGATACTTTAAAGCCTTTGTTACCATCAAGTGTATTTAGGAACCTTTAGTTTAGTTATTTCAACCTCTGCAGTTGTCTTTGAGTTAGCTGTGGGCAGAACACTAATTTTGGAGAGGTAATTATAAGAGTGAGAGAACTCTATTTATTATTGCTAATCTGGCAACTCTGCGTCATAAATGCGTGAAAGGGTTGAAAGCTCCAAACTAAGTAGGGAAGGCCTCAAATAGCCCCCTTCGGACCAAATAGGGTTAATGCATGTGGAATAGCTAACATACCTTGTATATAGAAAAGATAATGTACAGCCACGCAAAACAAAAAGATAAATAACTATAAAATAAAAATAAAACGGATCCCTTTCATGGTTTTAATACTGTAAATGTAAACAACGGGATTTTATATGATTGTAATTTTAATACTATTAAGTATTTACGTTTATGAAAGATACCAACCCTGAATATCGTGGGCCAGGTTATCTTTACTGTGTGAGTGCCAGGTCCTTATATCGACTGGAAGGTCGTATGCAGGATTATGCAGGCTTGGCATATAAGGCTTATTTATACATGGCTTGATGAATACTTACAATATAATAACATCAATTAGCAAAGGAAATGACTTGGGGCAAGGGGCCCACAATTCTCTGTTTAATATGTAAGTATTAATAGTGGCAGTACAAGAAGTAAACCGAGACAACATAATACATGGACAAAATAAGTTAAATTATATTATATTAATTTAGATATGGGGGGGGGGTAGCTTGGTGTAGGGATAATAAGTCAGTAAGTTAGGTGTTGTGGGAGACAAAATTAGAGAATAAAGAGAAACAGTATTTTCCTACTCCAAAACGGATTCGTTCAGAAGCAAGGGAATGTAGGTTTTACGGTAACAAATATTAAAGGAAGGATACTGTGTATTTTTTTATATTTTCTTTTTGGAACCTAGAGACAGATTGTAGCTAATCCGTTCGCCAGTATAGTTGTGGATAGGGTGATCGTATTGTGTGGTCCTCGGGTAAAGAAGCTCTTTCTCTGGGTCAGCTTGCAGAGTCGAGTTGCAGAGTGAGGGTAGACGCAGTTGCTCACATCGGTGCCGAGGTTCTCAGGCATGACCCAAATGAGTGACTCAAGACAGGGGTTGTTTGACCCAAACCGAAAGTTGACGGAGTTGCTCATGTCATTACTGAAGTACTCGGGCGTAATCCAAATGAGTTGCTCAAGACGGGGGTTATATGACTCCAATCAAAAGTTGACGGAGCTGCTCACGTCGGTGGGCGTAACCCGAATGAGATACTCAAGACAGGGGTTGTATAACGCAAACCAAAAGTGTCGGCGTTGCTCTCGTCGATCCTGAGATACTCCGGCTTACCTCACGTTAGTTTTTGTGTAATGCCTCCCCACAAAGGTCATATACACTCTGGCACCTTTTGCTGGTCCAGCTGTTGCTACTGAAAAATTTAGTGGGTTTTAGGCCATTTTCACCCTGGTGTCGCCGGAAGTGGGGATTAAAGGGTAGAAGTACAGATGGGCCGGCATCTCAAATCTCCCAGGACCTTGGGGCGTGACTTAAAGCTTCTGGACCGTTGATTTCACTCTTTGGGGCAGAGCTAACGTCAAAGGGCATGGGGCAGGTAAGCTATGGTCCAAAGAAGGTACGGCAAGTGTCTTTTGGGGGAAGGAGTGCTTTATTGTGGCTATTCTGGTCTCTTGGTATCCAGATGCCTTTTGCCTCCCTCAATCACATAGAAAAAAAAAAAAAAAAAAATCTCAGCTTAACACCATGTATGAACAAAAGTATGACCATTTGAATAATCAATCCCAATGGTTATATTTGCATAATCAAGTGAATAATAGGTCCCGTAATCTTGTTGAGTGGCTGTACATGGTCATAGCTAACACACATGACCAAACTACCATATGTTGTAAAGCTAACACACATAGCCAAACTACCGTACATGGTCAAGCTAACATACATGACCAAAGTACCATACATATTCAAGCTAACATACAGTTAGCTCTCACAAACGCCTCCTCTTACTATTAATTGCACTACCTAAACCAGCACACCACACTTCTTTCCAATATACCAAAACAAATAAATAAATAAATAAATAAATATATAAATAGAGAACAAAGAAGAAGCTCTATCACTCCTTCTACATAGTGGGAGAGCCTTTTTAAAGGCAGTTTGCCTATTGTCTCCTTCATACACAGAACAAAATACCAAACTATCGTACATGATCAAGATAACACACATGATCAAATTACCATACATGTTCAATCTAACATGCTTGACCAAACTACCTCATATGGTCAAGCTAACACACATGACCTAATGATACATGGTCAAGCTAAGAAACTACCGCACATGGTCAAACTAACATACATGACCAAACTACAGTACATGGTCAAGCAAACAAACATTACTAAGCTTGCCTAGTGTATATAGAATGAGCACTTGATTATCAAACGGTTTACGTTTTGAGGTAATTATATTTCCCAGATGATTATATTTCCCACATGATCATGCATATCAAAAGGATTTTACAGTATACCTGTATATGGACAAACTAGCGCTCTTTGGCGAACACATGACTTGATCTTAAGAGAGGTTAATACTCAAATTCAGAGGGAGAGGGGTAAGTGTAAAACGTAGTAGAACAGCATCTATATTGATATATACGTCCACAGAAAGTATGCATGTTCATCAATGTTTGTAGGATAATGTATAAATGAATGAAAAGATGTATATATAAAGCTTTCATAATCAACTATACTTACAAAGATAGCCACATCCTCCATAAATATATCGCGTCCCTGTGGTCCCCAATGGACAGTCTCACACAACAGTTTGTTTCAGCTAATTTATTTGAGTTAAGGCATTTAGAATGTCATAAATGCTATATTAATTGCATTTGTAAATCAGCCGTTCATTAATTAGTTTTTGAGCCAATCTACAGTCGTAAATAAATTTTCAGTAACTTGATTTCCTTACATGAGCTTGTGTGGGCAACTGTACAACGTCGAGGCCACACACACACACACACACACACACACACACACACACACACACACACACACACACACACACACACACACACACACACACACCCATATACATAAGCGTTCATGACGACGTAGAGGTCGTGGCAGACGTACACAACTGGAATTTTACGGTATACTGTACAGTATATAGATCTTGAACCGTACGAGGTCAAGCACATGAAACGTAACACACGCTTACACGCCTTACGTATAAAACAAATTGAACGTACATGAAAAACATACAGGACATAAAAGAAGATACGCACATGATGACTGACCAAGGCCACTTATAAGGTCATGAGATGTACGTATTGTCTTGCTCCTGAGTTGTTGCGCACCTCCTCGGCATAGACCCCAGTAGTCCTTGGCTGTGTTTCCTTGGTGATAACTCTTTCAGTATTCGAGGACGCATTTGATCTTTGTAATAATATGCTAGCTATCAACAGACAATTGTAGGCTAATCAGTTTAGGAAAGAATTTTTTAAGTCAGAGGGTTAATTTATAAATTATATACTTTACCTTATTGATTCATAGAAACCCTTCCGAAGCTTAATCAAATTGTCTAATTAAAATGTAACACTTGCAAACTAAACAAACCAAAACTGGGACAAAGACAATATAAAGTCAAATTAACTTATCAAAATCGCTATGTGGAAACAACGCTTACTAAAATAAAATTTATGAAATAAAAGAACATAATAATGTGAACATTCGGTCCTAAGACTGAAAGGTTAAATTCTAGCAAACAGCACATATTTCATTGATCTTAGGACAGAGCTAAAGAGTAACATTATATCTCTCTTGTAACAACTTGACTCCCACAGATCCTCCCTACGCTGTATAAAAACGTCGAATGATGGCCTGAATATAGTGAAAAGGGTGTTATCGCATACTGGAAGGGTTAACCTACCGGAGGGGTATGTAGAGCTCAGGCCTCCCTCATGCCGGCATTACCTATATTGAATCTTCTCTCGGTGGTGAGTTGAAATGAGGGGGTTGTACTGTATACTGTCATTAACAAGATGAAATTGTGAATGTTTGGAATAATCGTATACTAACAGACCTTATATGTAAAAATAATAAAAAACGTAAATATATAATCAGATTTTAAGAAATACTAAAAAAGTCGGTTTCATTCTGAAATATGGTAATTAATAATCGAATCTATATTATATTTGGTCAATGCCCATTACTTCAATACTTTTTTTAGGATTGTACAGATTTTAAGGCTAACTGCCAGAATTAGACATATTGTATACTGTATAATATACAGTACATGTGATGTTAAGCGAAATTAAGAAGAGACACAATAGGTTCAGAAACAGTTATGAAAATGTTTTCTTGGCAGTTGTACAGTTAGTGTGAAAAGTGTGGTTTACAATCCTTATATTCGGCATTTGCAACCAGACACAAACTGTTCCTCAAAAAGCCTTTATAATAATCCGTGTGAAATCTAAAGAGAGGTATGACTCAACACTAATTCGACGGAAAACAAATAATACTAGTCACGGGCTATTAGAAGAACACGAGGACTGTCAAGGGAGAGTGATTACAATAACTTAAGATTACACAGTATATGGCAATATTGTTGGTGGACTATTTATACGGTATACAAATTACGTGCCATACCAAGCCAAGTAACAAAACCTACACCACATTGTGTACTCATAAATATAGTTGGCCACATACATTTGAATACACTCCCTGATTTTGTATATGGAAGGAACATTGGTGGTATTTTATTAGAAGTGTATTTTCTTATGCAGTAGTTTACTAATATGATAAGTTGGTTGTTCCATAGCTAAATGTTATTGTAAACTAAGTCCACTTAGTTCATTAATATGAAAAATGAGCAGTCTTATAACTAATTATTAATGTAAGTTATTCGCACTATTTTAACTTCCATACATAAAACCACTGAGTGGGTACACATTTATGTGGGCAACTATACAAGAACAAGGAAGTGCACTTGAAAGGTATACACAGAGATTACTACAGGAATTGTGTTGGCAATATTAAGTAACCAACCCCAACAAGGACACCAATAAACATTATTAGCGCGTAGATCGTAAAACGAAGGAGTCGTGGAAAAACAATACTCACAAAAAATACGGTTAGGTAAGTTTGTAGGTAGGTAACTGTGGGTGAGGTAGGTAGATAGGTACGTAGATAGATAGGTACTTAAGAATGGGAAAGGGGTGGGATTTTTTTTTTGTTTTTTTTTTTTTTTTTTTAATTAACAAAAATAAAAAATAGATAGGTACTGACATTAGGTAGCTAATTGGTGAGTTAATTAGGTAGTGCTATGCTAATATTTTAGAAGCATATAGCGGGTTCATAAGCCAGACCAGCAGGGAAATTATATAAAAGTTTGGTACAAGGAGTATAAAGCGGTAACATTATATCTTCTTTATTTACTAACTACACATGCAGTGGTGGGGAAACATGTGTTCCTCCGATCGTGATGTGACCATGTAACAGACAACAATATAAATAAACTGCAATAGTAGAAATACCTAATCAAATACACACACATACTGACAGAGGTATAAGTGGTAGTATTGTTCAACATGGGTTGGACACTACACTTCTTAAAAGTTAGCATTTTTCTGTATCACTGGGCGCTACTGTCACATTCTCACTACATACACGCATGTAAATTTAGAAGCACATACACAGGCATGTACAACTGACCGCAGCAAGGGGTATGGGATGGATACGGGCTCGGCAGCCCTATTTATCGCGTAGGCGGTAAGTTACTTGCGGCGATTAGTACAATGGAACTGGGAGGTGCGAAGACGCTGGGTCACTCTAACTGATGTTGATTATAAGAAAAGGTACCGTGGGTATATTTATATTTCAACAAAAAGCAAGGCACTGATTGGAGCACTTTGATTACTACTCCATGTGGACATCAGAATCAGAATTCATACCTTGATCAGGGACAAACACATGAATATATAATTCGACATGAGCGTAAATACATCTACAAATACAAACACAAATATATCTATAAGGATATTGTTACACCTTTCACCTTGGTAATAACAATAGTTAAGTGTCTAATGGCAGTCGTGTACCTACTACGGGAGTCCACACTAATAGGTGCTGGCTTTCCCTAATGAAATAACCACATGAAATCTCTAGAGCCTCAAGATCACAGTCTATAACTTATGGTAACACTAAGACATAAGGTAACTCTTCTTTCCAGTCTTTACGACATTCAACTTTATAGTAGATGATGAATAGTAATCGAGGTGGGATAGCCCGTATTCTAGACAACTCAGGACAAGCGTACTAGTATCGGGATGTAATACACAGAGATATGAAAGTAGGTACATGGCGGATCATCCTCGATATAATATAATTATATAGATTAACTACTAATGAAGCGAAGCAGGACTATTAACAGGGAATCAAGAGGACTCTTATGATTCTATTACACTATCATGGGGGCAGTCACACGTGAACTCTGGTTAACTTAATGGCAGAATATACAATAGCAAAGCACACATCAATTTTTCACAGAGTTCGTAACTATACAATCAAGACAATTAGCTGTACAGGAACTATAAACATTACCTGTTTCGAGGTATAATACTTTTGGCCTTTGTGGGCACTTCATATCCCTATTTTGATAACCTACTTTTGTATACACTCATTACAAACAATAATCAAATCTAAATAATATAATACACTCTATGTAATGCAGAGAGAACGGTTCAAGAGGGGTCCCGCGTGCACACACTGCTATTCGGTGTTTAGCGTTACCAAATTCTAGAATCACTGCCTGGATAACGGGTTACCGGTACTAGTAATTAGGCAATCCCTACTTTGGCAAGAGATGTAACACAGGGTCTGAACAATGTGGCAACGTGAGGCGTTAAGGGACTGGGATTTTGTTTAATTTTCAGTAAGCTTTCTCCTGGGACAAAAGGTGGGTACTTGGGGTTTCGGATATATCCCATGAAGAAACTACAAGGCAAGGGGTGGAAAGGGGGAGTGGGGGGAGGGACAATACGATCTAGATTCAAATAATGTGATATGATTACGACTTCAACACAAGGACCTAAGGGGAGTGAGGGGGTTGGACTACGAGTAGTGGAGTTACGAAATGTGTAACGCAATAGCCAGGGGAAAGTTTAACGATTTGCAATCTGGGACACAAACAAGGGGGGGGGGGGGTAGTTATGAGTTGGACGTGCGATTCTAGGCTTTAGTACTCACATGTGCATGGGTTTGATGTACTTCTCGTAGATGGCTACATAATCTTCTCACACGGTACAAGGCCTCGTTGTTTCTTCTGGACGGCATCTCGAAGAACTGGCATTGCACACTCGTGGGCCGGTCACACAATTGGGCCAACATCTGCTTCCCACAGTTGCACAGCAGGGGTCTTGTCGTTCTCCAGGCGGGACGCCTGCTTGCCCTGGACTGTGCCCTCTCACGATAATTGTTTGACTTGTTTAAGTCAAACTCTTTACCACGTGCTGCATGGACGAAGCTGCTCCACGTTCTAGGGGATATTTTACTGCCTCAGGCCATATGCCTCGTCATCTTCTCTCCATTCTTTTAACGCTGTAGTATACTGCATTGCTCAGGGATATCGGGTGAGGCGTCAAGATGAATATTGTGTTCAGGGCAGCTTGATTGTTCTTACTTCCATTTTCCCTTTAAAGGGGCGAGGCGTTGTGGTCGGTGTGGTGGTCGCGGGTGTCGAGCAAATACTTTTGAATTAATTCCTAACAGGTAGATTGCTTTGTAGGTAGGTAGGTAGATAGGCTGGAAAGTAATTATGTAGATAAATTATATATTTTTAAAACATGCTCATAGATTAACAAAAAATAAAATAAAAAAATAAACACAAGATAAAAGAATATATAGCTCTTGTTATAATGTTTTCTATCATCAAATTCAAACTTTTCATCCTAAACATATAATCGAAATCAAATTTCCTAAAGTAAATTAGCATGAAGTTAATTTCCACGAATACATTATAATGGCTTAAAATTACTTAAGTAACATCGAGCAGACCAATACCCAGGGGAGGCCTCATAAGCATGCGATAAGGAGTTGCTGGAACTTCTGTTTCATTTGTCTGGCATCCCTCACTGTTTCTGTTTGTGTCTCACCTTCACAGAGAGTCATCCAGTTACCTCTCACAAACATCTCCTCCTCCTATTTATTTCACTACAATAAACAAGCACACCACACTTCTTCTTTCCATTACACCAAAAGAACGTTTAAAGTAGCGACTATCACTTCTGTAATTTTGGGGGAGACACTTGTTACAGACATATTTGCGTTTTGTCTCCTTTCCTACACATATAAAACTATGTTTAAATGGTGAATAGAGATCATAACTGTGGGTGTTCGAATATGCCTATTAGAGAAATTGTAATGATCTTTAGTTAAACATGATTTAAAGTATAAACATACATTTGTTTTGTATTATAAAAATACGTTTTTAAGCATAAGACATTAAGTTAAACATTATGTTAAGCATTTAGTAATTTAAAGATAAGCTCATATATATCCAGGACAGGTACCCAATTAACATGCAGTGTCTAGGCTCTTCTATATATATATATATATATATATATATATATATATATATATATATATATATATATATATATATATATATATATATATATGACGTCATAATGACCAGCTATTTACATGCAAAACTATGTGCTATGCACGTTCAGAAAGACATACAATCTGCTGGACAAGTACCTGGCACACTATGTGATAAACTTGAGATAATGAACAATAGTGACTCGGGGATGTGACGAAAAGGGAATGTTTTTAAATATTATATCAAACTGTCAGGGATGTTTAATAAGATTTGTACCACCTCTCACTGCACACGACTGTACACTACCAGACAAGAATTTGGACGCATTTTAGCCCTGAACTACTTATGCAAATATTCTTAATGTAAATACCAAGTAGATAATTAATGACTTATTCAGTGTACGGGTACTATGACGCAATTTATATATTTTTCAATTTTCATTTGGCTATTATTAACTCGGGAACGATGCGGAGACTCTTAAGAGGTTTTACAGGGCGAAGGCGACGGGATTCTTAAGATCCAAGGCTTAAAAAAAGCTTTTTAAAAGACCCCAGTGGCACTTAAAACGAAGGAATATATGATTAGGTGAGATAATTCCCCTCCATACCTTCTATCACTCCTCCATATGTGTCAACCCCGCCCCCCACTTCCCCTCCTTCCCTCCCCCCACCCTTCAATTATCACCTATTTTTCCTCTTATTCCCTTGTTTATCGGTTTATTTACTGTGCCAATATCTCCCACCCGGTTTCAAGGTCATCTGGGACGCATATAGAGAGCGTGGCAAAAGAGAGACAGCACTAGCGAGACATCAGTCTGGCATCAGGCCTCAAAAAGGGAGGGTGTATGTCTCGTGCGCCTTTCACCTCATGACTGAAGGCTCGGCAATAATTTGTCTTTTTCACCCCCCAAATACTATTCCCACTTGTTTTATTGCTGTTACATGTTAATATCTTCATATTAAACGTAAAATAGGCGCATATGAATAAGTGATAACAATATTTATCGGATAATGACGATTTTAGGCGGGAATGAGCCAAAATATGCTCGCTTGGCGGGCACTTTTAAAAACCAATGGCTCTTGCTTGCCGGGTTAAGCGGGTTTATTTTATTAAAATTTCAAATGGTCTGTGGGAGTCAAAGGGATAATAGAACTAGTTGTTCTTCCTGAGATTGCCAGAGTTCGTTCTTAAGCTGTATGAAATCGTCTAGTCTCCGCAAGAATATAAGGAAAAAACCGCCATGATACTAAAGTGGTTAAAGATTCAATATAATATAGGATAACTTGGATAGTATAGTGGCCGTATTATGACCGTGACTGTACATTAATTAACCAGTAGCCTTATACCTGGCTTACCTAAGAACCTGCAGTGGCCTCATGTGTGTATGTGTGTGTGTGGCAGTAAACACGCTCATGATCATACATACATACAGACAGACATGGCTGGCTCAAGGATACATAAGACACACAGGACTTATTTACAAACACACACATACAAGGTCCACTCATCCACCAAAAAACACACACACACACACACACACACACACACACACACACACACACACACACACACACACACACACACACTCACTCACACTCTCTCTCTCTCTCTCTCACACACACACACACACACATACACACACTAACTCACTCACTAACTTTCTCACTCACTCACTCACACTTACTCACTCACTCACTCACTCTCACTCTCTCACTCTCTCTTACTCTGAAGGTCTGCTCAATCCATACACAAGTTTTGGGGGGCACACTGACATGGCCCTTACATACACACATGGGTCACAGATGAGTGTGTGAGCCCACATGTGTACAATTATGGGACTTATGGTCCCCCCCCCCCCTCCCCCACACACACACACACATATACACAACCACACACACACTCTCTCTCTCTATCTCTATCTCTGGGGGTAGTCTGATAATTGAGCACGTAAGGTTGTGCTGCAGTTTTATGCCCTCATTACCGCACACGTGGTCAGACGTTCACATGTGCACCTACCTGGAAGAAGCACACGGCCCCCAGATGTAGGCTGACCACGGCACTTTATCTGCGCATTATGGCACACACACACACACACACACACACACACACACACACACACACACACACAGCTCACTCGGCTGACGACATACGTGTGCACACTGGCCCTGACGAAAACATACACTGACGTAATGTGCACACACTTAACACCCTGTCATAACACACACACACACACACACACACACACACACACACACACACACACACACACACACACACGTTGTGATCCCAGGTGTATTAATGGATAACTTATATTTCAAATACAGAATGACCCTCCAACAAAATTCAACCTGCAAAAGTGTCAATACTGTGTTGTGCATTGGGGCGACGCAGGAACATCGCAAGAGCTGCACAATGCTTTCCACAAAATGGGCCCACCCCTCACACATCAAATCAATTCTGCTGTTGCTCAGAAAACGATTTTACGGCCGACTAATCAGTATCTGTGACATTGAGTGGACTCCACACTCACCTCATCTGAACCCCCAGATCTTTACCTTTGGGTATATTGTGTGTACAAAGACATCCCAAGACAATCGATGGCCTAAAAGTAGCTTTTGTAACCATTATAAGGGATATTCGAGTATCTAAGTCTGCATGCAATACCAGGGGCGTCATTTGGAGCATATTATGGAAAGAACGCGTCGTTTAATCTACAGACTTTTAATTTTCTGACATTTTGATCCCTCGTCTCAAGCTACTTTGTACCAAATTTCAAGTATTTTATTCATTGTTTGTACTTGCTATTAACATTTATGTGGGTTGCGTTTGTTTAGATGAATATTAATTATATGAAATAGAAACACGGCTAAGCTTCTTGTTTCCCGTTCCTTTCAAGCTCTTCTGACATTACGACGATATACTTGAATACTGTAGATTAAGGAAAGATGAATACATTAATAAATAGATAAGTCTAAATGGTCAATGGTAAATGACAGAAATAGATAAGAAATAAGTAGGGGCTCAAGAGTGTATACCACATTATATAGATAAGAGTTATAAAGATAAATAGATAGATACCGTAGACAGATAGGATTAATAGCCCTTGGTAGATGTGGATTGAAAGATAAATGAGCTCTGAATGATATAAATACACACCCATCAACCAAACATTAATTTCCCCAACCTCCCTCACAAATACAAACCCAACCAAACGTTCATTCCCCTTACCTCCCTCTATCATCGAGTCTGGGCATCTGTTGACGTCATAGCGGGTTTTTTTTCCTGGATATATTTACAGTTGATAGGTAGATAGCTAGCTAGCTAGCCAGCTAGATCGTTTAATAATTGCTGATAGGTGGTGTAGATTAATAGATAAAATACTATGGTCTATCATTTATTAGGCCAGAAATATTGATAACTAATCTATTATAACCCCGTATTGAAACAATCGAACTAAAAATTATGCCAATTACTGTAGAGGGCCGAACAGTAAGTGGGTGTGAATATTTACAACCCATTTTCTCCAGCCTTTTTTTTTTTTTTTTTTTTTTGAGGTACAAGAGATTACGGCCTACTTATAGTGAATATACTATAAAGTGTGTGATGCATAGTATACAGTAGAACCAAACTTCCCTTCCCCTTACCTCCCCCAAAGCAGCGTACCTGGATCTCTGTTAACACCATTGTAATCCGTTTATAAGTATATACACCACAGTAATTAACTCATAAATAGATGGGTAATTAGCTAGTAATAATTAAGTGGTATAGATTAAAAATACGTTAATAATTATACGGTATATTAAAGATGCAATCAAGCTTGCATTCCTCTTGCACCTGGGTATCAGCAATTCATTAAATAAATAATTGATAGATAGGTAGTACTGTTGGTCTTGGGCAGATAGATAGAGAGATAAATAAATACATTGATTTTTAAATATAAAGGCCGTCGTAGGTGATATAGATTATTGATATATATAGATAGATAGTTATTTAGGACGTCTTAGGTAAGATGGCAAGATATACAATGCATACCCTGTATGGTATACAAGATGACACACAATTCGGTTAAGTATTGCCCTGTACCCTGGTCCTTGGTAACTGATCGATTATAGTATGTTCACTATAAATAGGCCGGAGATCTTAACTATAACCTCTTGTAACTCAGGAAGGGCTGGAACAAACGGGCTGTTTTTTCCACCTATTTACTGGCTGACTCTTTCCAAATAGTAGACACAATAGGCTAATTATTGACATCCTTTTATGAGTTATGAGAGGTTGGGGTTGGGATTTCTGGCTTACCGATAGTGAAGCAGGTAGATCCCTCCTATAATATAATAAACACAGCCAATCACACATCCCCCCCCCCCCCCCCGGCCTTCCTAGGATAAAGTCTGGGAGAGTAACGTCACTACTCTTGACGTCACAGCTTCCTCTCCCTCCAACACCCCTTCTCCCCTCTCTACACTCTTCAGAAAATAGGAAAAGTAGAAAGTAGCTAAGAGGTGCCATTGTAAAGGCTTATCCCTCAATACCTTCACCTGACTGCAGCAAACCGGATGGATAGAGAGATAAATAGACAGATATATAAATGAGAGGGAGAGTGATTGTTGTTGTTGTTGTTGTTGACGATGATGCTGTTATTGTAGGTGATCCAACAGACCGGAATTTCTTGTTACTAATAGATAGCTACATAGATAGTTATGAGAGAGAGAATGAGAGAGACTCTCTCTCTCTCTCTCTCTCTCTGCTGTATTGTTCCTGTTAGTGACGAGTTGACGTCACAGCAACAGACCGGACTCTTAAACATTGCATCACCTTTCTTGAGAGAGAGAGAGAGAGAGAGATTAATATACATATAGACATAGGTAAGCATATTAAAAGATAGACACAGATATAATTATACAGACAGCATTAACCCAACCAAACTTTATTTCTCGTTACTGATGTGTTCGCTGTTAACGTCACAGGCTTAACTCTAACCATAAGAGAGAGAGAGAGAGAAAGAGAGTACAAAGGAAATCAAGCAACAACAGGTCTAGTGACCCTTCTAGGCTGCTTGTCCTCCAAAACACTGAGGATCAAGTGTCCAAACAGTGGTTTAGAGTGGGTAAAGGAACATTGGAAAGGGAACTACTGCCCTGGAACTAATGTCCGTGGCAGGACTAGGAAGTTAGTAGGGGACATATTGGTTAGTAACTGAGGGGAGGATAAAATAAAGTTATTCATTTACAAACGCAGTCAGTCGCGGGTTTGATGCGAGATATTTGTCTAGGCGGAGTTTAAATGAATCAACGGTGCTGCAGTCTATAACGTCTCGGGGAAGCCCATTCCACAAGTTGACAACTCGATTGAAGAAGACATTCTTAGATTCGTGTGAGTTAAAAGATTTACCTATAATTTTGCAACTGTTTCCCCGCGTGTAATTAGATTGGTCGATAGTGAAGTACTTACTACAGTTCATATTGTCGATGCCTTTGATGATTTTGAACACTTGAATTAAGTCACCTCTTAATCTGCGCTGGGTTAAAGGAAATAGATTTAATTCTCTAAGACGCTCTTCGTATGGTTTGTTCTTTAGGCTAGGTATCATTTTGGTAACTCTACGTTGAACTCGTTCTAGCTTGTTTATGTCTTTTTGGTAATAAGGGCACCAGCATTGAACGCAGTATTCCAGAAGAGGGCGGACTAAGGAATTGTAAAGGGTTAGGATAACGTCTTTGGATTTATGCTCAAATTGGCCTATAAAGCCAATTATTTTGTTTGCCTTCTTAACAACTTCTGAACATTGTTGACTCGGTTTTAGGTTACTCGATATTGTTACTCCCAGATCGGTTTCTCTGTTTACATTCTTAAGCTGAGTGCCATTCATCGAATAGTTTGCTTTCTCATTTAGGTATCCGATATGTAGTACTTTACATTTATCCGCATTGAAACTCATTTGCCAAATTTGGGCCCAATGTGACAATTTATCTAGATTGTGTTGCATATCGTCAACTTGTTCTTTTGAGAGTACGCTATTTGCAATTTTTGTATCGTCAGCAAATTTTTTAGATTGTACAGGTGAGACCCTCATCTATGTCGTTGATGTAAATTAGAAAGAGAATTGGTCCTAGTACCGGTCCCTGGGGTACCCCGCTACTTACATTGATCCATTTAGATGCCTTACCGTTTATGACTACTCTTTGCTTTCTGTCGCTGAGCCAATTTTCTATCCATTTCAACACACCGTCTTGTATTCCATGCGCTTTTAGTTTTAGCAGTAAACGTTTGTGGGGAACTTTGTCAATGGCCTTTTGAAAATCAAGGTATATAATATCTACAGCTTTACTCTCATCGTAGAGGTTGAGGATATCGTGGAAGAAGTCTAAGAGGTTTGTTAAACAGGAACGTTTTTTACGAAAGCCGTGTTGAGTATCTTTAAGTATGTTATTTTCCTCTAAATGATTTACGAGTCTGTCTCTTATGACCGTTTCTAGCATTTTACATACAACTGAGGTTAAGCTAATTGGACGATAGTTACTGGGTAGGGATTTGCTGCCTTTTTTGAATATCGGTGTTACGTTGGCTATCTTCCACTGATCAGGCATAGTTCCAGACTGCAAGGATTTATTGAATAGTAAAGTTAGAGATGAAATTGGTCTCCTTAAAACTTCGATAGGAGAAATGACAGAAAATGATTTAGAAATGTGCAGTACATTAAATAGTCAATTTCTTTCCGTTTTCACTAATGAAAATTTGGCACAGTTTCCAGAAGTCCGTAAGGTATATAGCGATAGTATAGAAAATAGGTTAAGTACGGTTACTATAAGTAGACATGATGTGCTTAAGGAAATTGACAGACTGAAACCTCATAAATCGCCTGGTCCTGATGAGGTATATGCTAGAGTATTAAAAGAATGTAGGGATGAGTTAAGTTACCCATTAACATTTTTATTTAACAAGTCATTGGAGACAGGTATAGTTCCAGAAGCTTGGAAGCTTGCAAATGTAGTTCCGATCTTCAAAAAAGGTGACAAATCAATAGCATCCAATTACCGTCCCATTAGTCTTACATCAATCATAGGAAAGCTACTATAGAGTCAATTATTGCTAGTAAAATTAGAAACCACTTAGATACATTTAATTTAATAAATTCTTCTCAGCATGGATTCACTCAGGGACGTTCTTGCCTTACTAATTTGCTTAGTTTTTTCTCAGAGGTATATGAAGCAGTAGATAATGACAAGTCATATGATATAATATATTTAGATTTCAGTAAAGCTTTCGACAGAGTCCCCCATGAGAGATTGAAGAGAAAGGTTGAGACGCATGGAATAGGTGGGGCGTTGTTGGGATGGATTAGGTCATGGCTAATTGGTAGGAAGCAGAGAGTCAGCATAAATGGTACGAAGTCAGAATGGGGAGCAGTCAAAAGTAGTGTCCCCCAGGGATTTGTATTAGGTCCTCTGTTGTTTGTTATATACATAAATGACCTTGATTTAGGTATAACTAGTAGGATAAGTAAATTTGCAGACGATACCAAAATGGGGAGAACAATTGATTCAGATAGAGATATAGAGTGCCTCCAAAGGGATCTAGATACCTTACACGAATGGTCAGTAAATTGGCAGATGAAGTTTAACATTGACAAATGCAAGGTATTAAAGATAGGGAAGATGCATACAAATGTTAAATATTAACTAGCTAATATGGAATTAGAAAACTCGAATTGTGAGAAAGATCTAGGTGTGTTTGTTAGCAATGATTTGAAGCCTAGACAACAGTGTATAAGCGTTCGAAACAAGGCAAACAGGATTCTCGGGTTCATCTCTAGGAGTGTGAGTAACAGAACTGCTGATGTTATCTTAAAACTTTTCTTGTCATTAGTGTGACCCCATATGGATTATGCTGTTCAATTTTGGTGTCCTTATTACAGAATGGACATAGATTCATTGGAGAGAGTACAACGTAGAATGACAAAAATGATCCATAATATTAGAAATCTTCCGTATAAAGAAAGGTTGAAGAAATTAGGCTTACATTCGTTAGAGAGACGCAGTGTTAGAGGGGATATGATAGAGGTGTTCAAGTGGGTTAGTGGGATTAACAAAGGGGACATGACAAATGTACTAAAGCTCAGTGATAGCGAAAGAACTCGTACCAATGGTTTCAAATTAGATAAATTTAGTTTCAGAAAAGATATAGGCAAATATTGGTTTGGTAACAGAGTTGTAGATGGGTGGAATGGACTACCAAGCGCTATAGTGGGATTAAAAACGATAGGGCGCTTTAAGATAAAATTGGATAAGCATTTGGACGAGAAGGGTTGGGTGTGAAGGGGGATCAGCAGGGTTGGGCCAATCAGCGCTCTGCAGACCCCCGTAATCCTGCGTTAATCTCTAACCGTTTTGGTAAGATGATCCTCAGGGTATTAGAGTGTTGAGCCTATAATTGGTCTTTGTAATTGGGGTAGTGTGGGACAGGGATCTGCCTTGCTTAGGCCAATCGGCTTTCTGCAGACTCCCATTTTCTTATGTTCTTATGTTCTTATGTTTAAAGTCAGTGGTTTGGAGAGCTCATCCTTAGCTTCCTTTAGAACTCTAGGCGAGAATGTATCAGGTCCAGGCGTTTTATTTACCTTGAGTTTATCTAAACAATTCAATACTTCTCTCTCTGTAACGGTGATATTGCTTAGAACATCTGAATTATCAATCTGAATCGGCGATGGTGTAGGGATAGCACTGAGGTCTTCTGTTGTAAAAACTGATGCAAAGAAGGTATTGAGGGCATTACTCATTTGTACTTCGTCTTTGGTGTATTCTCCTTTTTTCATCGACTAACGGTCCAACAATTGAAGTAACTACTTTTTTCTTTCTGATATAACTATAGAATTCTTTCGGGTATGTTTTACTTTGATTCTCAATATGTAACTCTAGGGTCTTTTTACTTTGCTTAATTAACTTTTTGGCTTTGCGTCGTAGCTCTACAAATTTCACCCGTTCTTCGTCATTTTGTGAGGATTTTAATCTATCATTAGCAAATTTTTTAGGAAGCAGGCAGTTTGAAATATCTTTATTCCACCATTTGGGCTTATTATTATGGCCTGGACGCCATATTTTCGATGGTATGCAGTCTTGCACTGCTTTTAGGTAAGTGGTTTCGAATAACTTCCAAGATGTATTTATGTCGTTATTGTTAATTAAAAAGCTCCATTCAGTTTCTTTAAACATAGCTAAGTTTATGAAAGTTTGCTTTCTTGAAATTAGGGACTTTTTCGATGCTACTATTTGGTTCGTTACTAGTAAAGTTTAAAGTGAAAGTTATCGTACGATGGTCGCTGTTACTGAATTCATCACCAACATTCAAATTCTCTATTAATTCTTCTTTTGTTGCAAGTACAATGTCAAGAACGTTATTACCACGGGTCGGTGTTCGAACAAATTGATAAAGCGAACTCTCTTGCAAGTTCGTATACAAGTCATGTCCGGAGTGTGAAGTAAGAGTATCGCCCCACTTGGTCACAGGTAAATTAAAGTCGCCCAAAATTACGGTATCTTGTGAGTTACTTACATCTGCAAGTTGTTCGTAAATTTCTCGGTCAGTTGCACTGATTGAGCTGGAGGTCTGTATATTAACGCAAGTATTATTTTTGTACCTTTATTATTCTTTATTAGCACAAAAGATGTGTCGACGTTCACAATTTGAGGTTTTGACAAGAGGGAGAGAGAGAGAGAGAGAGAGAGAGAGAGAGAGAGAGAGAGGTAGAGGTAGGTAGGTAGGTAGGTAGAGGTTAATATGCAGGTGGATAATATAATGTTGTGTCTTGACGTCACAACCATGGACCAGACTGTAAACATTGCATCACCTTTTCCTGAGACGGCTGGATACTGGGAATAACACTCACTACCCTGTTACGTCTGGGGATTTACCGAACACAGATATTTTATACAACCAAGAAGCGGCAAGCTGTATACATGATAGCTTTAATATTGTTCGTGTTTACAGGATGGCAAACGAGAGGCTATTAATAGTCCTAACACTGATTGCTTTATTACGCCTGGGGATGTGCCAATGGGAGATATTATATACAACCAAGATGCGGCAGTTGGTATACAATGATAACGCCAATATTTGTTTTCATTCTAGCAGGCTGACAAACGAGCGATCAATTAATATCTGTACTAAGTCGAGGCCCTTCTATTGAGTCATTAGTATTAAGTATGTAAAGTTAAGCTTGTGTTTTACAGTTCCTGTGTATTTGGAAGTTATACAATGTCTAAGACAATGCTATTTTATGTTAAATTTCCTTTACCTCTTCTATTCATTCCAGTCTTAGAACCAAATTATCCCAGTTTGATATCCCGCTCATTCTGGTCTGATCTAACTTAACCTATCCTATTTTATTTTCCTCGAGCTTATTCAATCTATATCTCTCTATATAACGAATCATTACAGAATAATGATCCTCGGAACAGTAGTGTTATAATAGTATGTATGGAGTCGATAAGATGAAGAGTGGTTGTGTCATATATACAAAATACTCTAATAGGGTTGCATTAAAACATTACCGTACGGAATACCTTATGTATAACCTGACCGTTTTAATGATGATGGTTTGAGTTAATTGTTACATAAATCGGATATTGACCAAGTTACGATCCTATTCCTTCTGGTTATCATGAGTGAAGTGGTGTTAATAGACATGGTGAATACGGTATATATATTTCAAATTATCATCATTGGTAATTAATATTTTGTTATATTTGTATTAGTATTGATACTAATAGATTTATTTATATTTATATATTCACTATGATGCTTGTCTCGTGCTATTGTTTGACTGCCTTCCATATTTATCCTTAATAAGCATACTTATTATTAACGAGCATTCTCATAATAAGGTAACAAAGCATTGTACTATAAGAGTTACTCGGAGTAGTGTAGGCCAATTCGAAACCCCCTTGTCTACGAGACGTCTTTGTTACCTAAATATAATGTATAACGCTACACTGAATAAACAAAAAACATCAACATACTGTTGGAGTTAACAGTTGCCTCATTCCTTAAAATCTGTAGTACCATGACGCCTTGTAATTTATAGTATCTAATACTAGACGATTTTCATTCAGCTTAGGAAAAAGGTTTAACTGTCGAGAGTTGAAACTACATCGAGTAAATCATTCTGTCCAATGTTAACTATCCTATTTGTATTCTGACGATTTTATTAAGCTCAGGAAAGGTCTCTGGTTGTCAAGAGGTTAAAGTTAAGGGGACTGGTTATTTGTTTAGGTCAATATATATATATATACCTACCTATGTTCACCTATGTGGAGTTCGCCGCTCTTGCTAGTGGCACCGAAGAGCGCACCGCCCTTCGTTGTTGTTTGAGAATTGGTGTAGCAGACTATTCGAAGAGGTGGAGCGCACCCTTGTGAAGATGGGCTCGTCTGGCACTTTTTGTAGTTCGACATCGAGAGCTCTCTTGAAGCTGTCTAACGAGACACCTCTCATGTCTCTCACTCGCCGCGGGAGTTTGTTGAAGAACCGTGCTCCTCTATGTGATTACCAGGCCTTTCGCAGAGAGTCCATAGCCCCCTATTTATCATCTTGGGGATATCGCATTCCCAGCCTCTCCTATCATTGAATTTCATTGGTATTGGTGCATGTATATTTGGTACAAAGCCCTCTGCGATTGTCCACGTATGTATTATTAAGTATCGTTCCCTTCTACGTTCCAACGAATACAGTTTTAGTGACTTTAAGCGATCCCAATAGTGTAACTGTTTTACTGAGTTTATAATATGTGAGGTGAAGTTCCTTTGCACACTTTCTAAGTAATTAATTTCACCTAATTTGTATGGGGATGTTAATACGTTACAGTATTCTAGCCGCGGTAGCACCAGGGATATATATATATATATATATATATATATATATATATATATATATATATATATATATATATATATATATATATTCTGACATACGGAGCCCTGTATGTTAATTTAAGAGTTAGAATTAGAGTTGAAGGAGTGCCAAACTACCCAAGCGGCGAAGCAGACCAAGGAGCGAACTAGCGAGTGGGAAACCAGCTCGTCCGCATACCAGCAAACAAGCCTTCACACCTGTGTGCGTCATAGGGGACCCTGCAAACTACTTCGATGACCCGACGCTATGACGTATGATCGACGCCAGGAGCCCCCATTGGTCCACGCACCTGCTATGCAACTCGAGGAGCTATGATAGGGGCGCGCACCATCACTCGCCTCCTGATTCGTTCCTACACCATCATTGTTTAGTATATAAGACCCGAGTAGTGGGCATTCAAATCAGTCTCATTTGGAGTTGGGGAAGGTGAACTTGCAGCTGGAGGAAGACGGGGTGAAGTATTATAATGGGTTTGTGACTGTCAGTCAGATTATATATGTGTGTGTTAAGTGTGTTCGGTGTAAACACTTACGTTATGTTGGTTAGTGAGATATGTGATTGGGACGTTAACGCTACTATTCTGTACTTAACTATTTGATTGGGAATTAACGTTAACGCTATTATTATGTACTTAACTATTTTAGTTGACTAACTTGTGGACTAAAGCAACTCTTTAAGTAATTGGGTTATGATGAAAGTAATACTATTGTTTTATATTAATACTTACGAGCTCTTTCATTTTCTTTTAATTAAGCTTACATTGCTTAACGGTGCTTAGTACGGTGATGCTATTGTCTCATATTAGTAATATCGCCTTAAACTAACATGGCTGTGTTAATATTACTTCTAGTGATTAACTAAGCTGAAGAAAATTCTTTTAGCTTCAAAATATTATTTTTGCTTTTCATATTATTTGAGTGAGACCTGAATCGAATCTATAAAGCGATCCTGTAACTTAATTTACTCATAATCAAACCTCAATGTTACGTGGTTAAGAAATTCATTTAACTAATTATTAAATATATATCTAACTTTTTATGTGACTTTGATATAAATCCTGATGATAATAATAATATAATACTGTTAACGTAAGACAAGAACCAAGAATAATTACATTAAATATAAATAAAAGGACATATAAGAAAACTATCTATTCATTTCAAAATGGGTAAGAGACAGAAATATTCTTACTTTAATATTTATCTTTCAAGACTTTTTATAGAATTAATAGTCCTTCTTTAGATATACTTCTTCGGTTCATAACCATAGCCTACTAAGCTTCGGTTAAATAATAATTCTTTATAAATACTACATGACTTTAATTAGTTTCAGTATTTTTCATAATTAAAGAGTATCAGTCAATAAAGGATACTAAGTCCTAAGTTCCAAAAGGAAAGGAAGCAACAACAGGAAATAATTTTATTAGATTTTACTTTTGTTTTGCCTTCAGCTGACTGATACCTTAATATATATCTCTGTGCTATCTAGATTCATCAAGTTAACCACTTGAGGATCAAGATACGTAACAGAAGAGTGGCGACCTTGCCAGGATTCGTTTCATACAGTTTCACTCAGTTTCATTACCGTTTCACTACTTAAAAATCAAATATTAATCATGCCTCATCTAATTAATGACGAAGATGCTTGAGTTTTCATAGAATCAGAACCCACAGCCCCTGATATTGACTGTCTGTCAAAATCCGAACTGAAAGTGCTTGCCTCGCATCTCCAGTTAACTGTCTCAAACATGTCCAAAGTAGAGGTGGCTCAGACCATAAAAACCCACCTGTTCCCTGTAGAAGGCGGGGAGGGAGACGGAGCAGTTGGTGGGATCCCTAGTAAACCTAGCCAACTTGATGAACAATTGCCACCTGGTTTTACCATTGATCAATTATTCGAACTAGAACAAGCCAGAATAAATGCTGAAGCAAATGCCGAACAAGCCAGACTAACAATAGAACTAGCCAGAATAAAAGCAACGACCGAACAAGCCAACGCAAGTATAGAACTAGCCAGAATAAATGCCAGTGCAACGATCGAACTATGTGAATATCAATATCGTACGGCTCAACTAAATGTCAATACAAATGCTCCCTTAATTGCTCCCCCTCTGGGATTGACTATGACTAGTGTCATTCCACCTTTCACTGAGGATAATGTGCAGGATTTCTTTGTTTTGTTTGAGGAAGTTGCTGGAGGTATGAAGTGGACAAGAGATCAATGGCCTTTTATGTTACAAACCGTTTTGACAGGGCAGGCTCGAGCCACGTATTTGTCAGAAGTAGCAGAGGTTAGGCAGGATTATGACAATCTCAAAGAAGCTATCCTAAAAACCTATCAATTGCAGCCTGAGGCTTACAGGCAATCTTTCCGTAAAAACCAGAAGAAGGTAGAAGAAACCCATAAGGTATTTGCCAGGACCATGACTAAAACTTTCAATCATTGGGTCAAGAGTAAGAAAGTCACAAGCTACAACGATCTGAAGGAGTTGGTCCTGTTAGAAAATTTCCTATGGAAAATTGATTCTTCTGTATCCTATCATTTAAAGGGGAAAAAGGTAGATTGTCTTGCCGACGCCGCTGACATGGCTGACACATACGTGCTCAACAACAAATTTCGTGGAAAGAAGCCCTACGATAATTCTAGTTCTAATTTTAAGTATCCCAATCACAAATCTGACAGACCCAGTCACAAGCCTGTAACGTCTTCCCCACCTAGCCAAAATAGAATTGTTCCCCCAACTAAAAATGCGACTCAGGGCAATGGTAACAGAGGTGGGCCCCAAATTAATAGTAATGCTCAAAGAGGGAACGTTCCCGTATCCCCTAAAGTATGTACTTTTTGTGGCATGAGAGGCCACCTAGCTTATCAGTGCTGGGCCAAGGAGAGAACCGAGAGATCGGGGCAGACAGTTGCCGCCGTATCTCAAATTCCATATGTGCCTTTAATGCAGGGCTCCCGACAGAAGGAGTACCTAGCACCAAAAGTTCCTTTAATACAGGACTCCCGACAGAAGGAGTACCTAGCAGCTAACGTAAATCATCTAGACAGGGGTGTAGTAGCATGTGTGGTGCAACCCACTAGGGTTAAGCCAATAATAATTTCACCATCAGTACAGGACAGTTACTGTCCCTTTATTTCATCTGGCAACGTGAGATTAAATAGTTGTATGCATGAGGTAAACATTCTGAGAGACACAGGTTCTACTAGCACCCTCATGGTGAATCCTTACACTGAGTGCCCACCTGGCAAACCAGTTGTAATGAGAGGTGCTGGAGGCCAATTTTATGCACACTTGGTAAAAGGCGAAATTGAATGTGAGTTACTACAGGGTGAGGCCACCATAGCTTTGTGTAGGTCCCAAGATATCCCTGTGCCCGGGGTAACACTCCTTTTGGGGAATGATGTAGCAGGTGAGAAGGTCCGACCAGACCCCATTTTGTCACTTTCCCCTGTTAACGAGCCACTAACCGGTGAGCTCGAAAAGGAGATGCCAACAGTTTTCCCTGTGTGTGCTGTTACACGTTCAATGTCTCAAGTAGCAGTTCCCTCAGACAGAAATGTACCGAATGTAAGAGTTGATGAAAGGGATGATGAGAGTGTGAATGACCCTCCAACTGTGCCTGATGATGTGACTGAGGTGGATTTATCTGACACCTTTATGGCTCATCTTGACCCTAACGATGACCATGAAACCCCTCCAAATTGTCCTAGTGGCCTGGTAGAGCTACAGAGAGATGATAGTGAATGCAAGGAGTTAGCTGCCAGGTCCATGAGTGAAGAGGAATGTGAGAAGGAGGGTGGTGAATGTTTCTACCTCAAAGGAGGAGTATTGTGGAGTAGATGGAGACAGCCACGCAGACCAATCGATGATGGGGCTTGGGACGTCCATCAAGTAGTAGTCCCCAAACCTTGTCGTAGAGATATCATGGAAATGGCATATTGTATACCATTGGCAGGACACCTAGGTGTGAGAAAAACTCTAGACAGAATCAGAGCCCACTTTTACTGGCCAGGAATGCGTGCAGATGTAGTGGAGTTTTGTAGAGTGTGTCACACTTGCCAGATGACAGGAAAACCCAATCAGAAGGTGCCTGTACATCCTCTGGTGCCCATGCCCGTTTTCGAGAATCCTTTTACTCGGGTGGTAGTGGACATCGTAGGCCCATTGCCTAAAATTTCCCAAGGTAACATTTATTTATTAACTATTATGGACATGGCAACTCGCTACCCTTAAGGACTACCTCTGCTCCAACTGTCATCAAGGAACTGCTCAAATTCTTCACCAGAATGGGTTTCCCCCATGAGGTGCAAAGTGATCAAGGAACTAATTTTACCTCTAACATTTTTCAGCAGTCCCTGAAGGAGTTGGGTATCGAGCATGTTAAGTCTAGCACCTACCACCCAGAGAGTCAAGGGGTTCTTGAACGATATCATCAGACATTAAAGGGAATGTTACATAAGTATTGTACAGAGACCGGAGTTGAGTGGGATAAGGGGGTACCTTTTCTTTTATATGCTATTCGTGAGGTTCCAACTGAATCCCTGGGTTTTTCCCCTAATGAGCTAGTTTTCGGTCACCAGATAAGAGGTCCTTTGCAACTATTGCAGGATAGCCTAGTTGGCCAGGAGGGGAACCAAAACCTCCTCAAGTATGTTTCAGATTTCAAAACCCAGCTGAGATCCTCATGTGAGTTTGCCACTCAAAACTTGACAGTGGCTAAAAGCTCCATGAAGAAATGGTATGACAGAAAAGCCCGTGAGAGGGAGTTTCAGCCCGGTGATGAGGTTTTGGTCCTGCTCCCCCTTTTGGCCAACCTTTATCTGCCAAGTTCAGGGGCCCATATAAGATCATTCGGAGGGTGAGCATTACCGTTTATCTAGTAACTACCCCAGACAGGAGAAAGCCCACACAAGTATTCCATATAAATATGTTGAAATCCTACCATAGGTCCCCTGATTCCTCTCCTCCAGATTCTCCCACTGTGGCAGTGAATGTCAGGACCTGTGGACAGCCTGGTGCGGACAAAATCTTCAGTTCTCTTACTGACCCGCAACAAACTGTTCCAGAGCCTGAAGGTATCCATGCAGACTTTGACTTGTCATATAGCCTATCCAACTTTCAGTATAATTCAGTAGCTTGGGGGGAATTACCATCTAAACTATGTCATCTTCGCTCTGATCAAGCAAACCAACTAATCTCTGTTTTATCTCAGTCTCCCAGTGTGTTCCGTGATACTCCAGGGCTCACTTCTTTGGCCTTGCACGACAACGACATAAGAACATAAGAACATAAGAAAATGGGAGTCTGCAGAAAGCCGATTGGCCTAAGCAAGGCAGATCCCTGTTACCACAGGGGATGCAAGACGTAGGGGATGCAACTCCCATTAAACTATCCCCCTACCGTGTCTCACCACAACGCAGGAGTATACTGCAGGTCGAGCTTGACTTCATTTTTTCAAACCAGCTGATCACAAGGGCCTTAAGCCAGTGGAGTAGTCCGGTCATACTTGTGCCAAAGCCAGACGGGAGTCATAGGTTTTGTAGGGACTATAGGCAAGTTAATGCTGTCACAAAGAACGATACCTACCCACTGCCACGGATCAAAGATTACATTTACCGGGTTGGCCTCATCCAGCAGTAAGATTATTTTAATGAGAGGATTTTGGCAATTAGCTCTCCCTTGTAGCGAGGTAAATATCATTTTTTAGTGCGCTTTTAAGCCTTCAGCTGTGAGATGCCTTGCAGTTCGAATAACGCTCCAGCTACGTTCCGGCTATGTTCTGATGTGGTACCTGGAGATGTTGCCTACTTTGGGTGATATCCTTATTATATCCTCATTATAATCTTGCTGTTGCCAATCTGGTGGTGAATCTATTTATGTATTATGTTTAATATTATGTACTATACTCCTTAAACTCTTTTCTAGGGGGGAGGTCTGACATACGGAGCCCTGTATGTTAATTTAAGAGTTAGAATTAGAGTTGAAGGAGTGCCAAACTACCCAAGCGGCGAAGCAGACCAAGGAGCGAACTAGCGAGTGGGAAACCAGCTCGTCCGCATACCAGCAAACAAGCCTTCACACCTGCGTGCGTCATAGGGGACCCTGCAAACTACTTCAATGACCCGACGCTATGACATATGATCGACGCCAGGAGCCCCCATTGGTCCACGCACCTGCTATGCAACTCGAGGAGCTATGATAGGGGCGCGCACCATCACTCGCCTCCTGATTCGTTCCTACACCATCATTGTTTAGTATATAAGACCCGAGTAGTGGGCATTCAAATCAGTCTCATTTGGAGTTGGGGAAGGTGAACTTGCAGCTGGAGGAAGACGGGGTGAAGTATTATAATGGGTTTGTGACTGTCAGTCAGATTATATATGTGTGTGTTAAGTGTGTTCGGTGTAAACACTTACGTTATGTTGGTTAGTGAGATATGTGATTGGGACGTTAACGCTACTATTCTGTACTTAACTATTTGATTGGGAATTAACGTTAACGCTATTATTATGTACTTAACTATTTTAGTTGACTAACTTGTGGACTAAAGCAACTCTTTAAGTAATTGGGTTATGATGAAAGTAATACTATTGTTTTATATTAATTATATATATATATATATATTATTTGTTCTTTAGTTTCCTCGTTAGACCTTCGTTAGGCTTTAAAAAACACTCCCTATTCCCCCCTTCAAGATAAATTTGTACATTTTTCAATAGAAAAATGTCCCTGCCGAAATCCGGTTTCTCTTATAATTACAGGCTTGCTATCGCTCGCCAGGAAAACATTCGACACCTAAATGGCATGAAAGGTCCAATAATTTGGCAATTTTAAAGCATTCCGTCCCATTTCTATATCAATATATAGAAATGGGACGGAATGCTGTAATATCGCCAAATTATTAAGAACATAAGAAAATGGGAGTCTGCAGAAAGCCGATTGGCCTAAGCAAGGCAGATCCCTGTCCCACACAACCCCAATTACAAAGCCCAATTATAGGCTCAACACTCTAATACCCTGAGGATCATCTTACCAAAACGGTTAGAGATTAACGCAGGATTACGGGGGTCTGCAGAGTGCTGATTGGCCCAACCCTGCTGATCCCCCTTCACACCCAACCCTTCTCGTCCATATGCTTATCCAATTTTATCATAAAGATCCCTATCGTTTTTAATCCCACTATAGCACTTGGTAGTCCATTCCACCCATCTACAACTCTGTTACCAAACCAATATTTGCCTATATCTTTTCTGAAACGAAATTTATCTAATTTGAAACCATTGGTACGAGTTCTTTCGCTATCACTGAGCTTTAGTACATTTGTCATGTCCCCTTTGTTAATCCCACTAACCCACTTGAACACCTCTATCATATCCCCACTAACTCTGCGTCTCTCTAACGAATGTAAGCCTAATTTTTTAAACCTTTCTTTATACGGAAGATTTCTAATATTATGGATCATTTTTGTCATTCTACGTTGTACTCTCTCCAATGAATCTATGTCCATTCTGTAATAAGGACACCAAAATTGAACAGCATAATCCATATGGGGTCTCACTAATGACAAGTAAAGTTTTAAGATAACATCAGCAGTTCTGTTACTCACACTCCTAGAGATGAACCCGAGAATCCTGTTTGCCTTGTTTCGAACGCTTATACACTGTTGTCTAGGCTTCAAATCATTGCTAACAAACACACCTAGATCTTTCTCACAATTCGAGTTTTCTAATTCCACATTAGCTAGTTTATATTTAACATTTGTATGCATCTTCCCTAACTTTAATACCTTGCATTTGTCAATGTTAAACTTCATCTGCCAATTTACTGACCATTCGTGTAAGGTATCTAGATCCCTTTGGAGGCACTCTATATCTCTATCTGAATCAATTGTTCTCCCCATTTTGGTATCGTCTGCAAATTTACTTATCCTACTAGTTATACCTAAATCAAGGTCATTTATGTATATAACGAACAACAGAGGACCTAATACAGATCCCTGGGGGACACCACTTTTGACTGCTCCCCATTCTGACTTCGTACCATTTATGCTGACTCTCTGCTTCCTACCAATTAGCCATGACCTAATCCATCCCAACAACGCCCCACCTATTCCATGCGCCTCAACCTTTCTCATCAATCTCTCATGGGGGACTCTGTCGAAAGCTTTACTGAAATCTAAATATATTATATCATATGACTTGTCATTATCTACTGCTTCATATACCTCTGAGAAGAAACTAAGCAAATTAGTAAGGCAAGAACGTCCCTGAGTGAATCCATGCTGAGAAGAATTTATTAAATTAAATGTATCTAAGTGGTTTCTAATTTTACTAGCAATAATTGACTCTAGTAGCTTTCCTATGATTGATGTAAGACTAATGGGACGGTAATTGGATGCTATTGATTTGTCACCTTTTTTTGAAGATCGGAACTACGTTTGCAAGCTTCCAAGCTTCTGGAACTATACCTGTCTCCAATGACTTGTTAAATAAAAATGTTAATGGGTAACTTAACTCATCCCTACATTCTTTTAATACTCTAGCATATACCTCATCAGGACCAGGCGATTTATGAGGTTTCAGTCTGTCAATTTCCTTAAGCACATCATTTCTACTTATAGTAACCGTACTTAACCTATTTTCTATACTATCGCTATATACCTTACGGACTTCTGGAAACTGTGCCAAATTTTCATTAGTGAAAACGGAAAGAAATTGACTATTTAATGTACTGCACATTTCTAAATCATTTTCTGTCATTTCTCCTATCGAAGTTTTAAGGGGACCAATTACATCTCTAACCTTGGATTTATATAGTTGGTAAAAAGCTTTAGGATTATTTTTTGAGTCATTGGCAACCGACGTCTTAAAAAAGGAAAACTAATGGGGCTAAACATGAGGAGGAAGGGATTCCAGATAAAACAACTACCTCCCCCTTAAGTACACGATGGTTCACCAGCTGAAGGATGCAACATGGCGGCTGCTGTGCCGGAGTTGTCGTTTCTCCCTATAACCGGCTCCTCACTCAGCGGTAAAGCATTCTCTTTTCGCACCTGATGGCCTTCCAGGGATTTCAGGATTGGCTACTGACTATGCTGGCCTTCCTCACTGACCCCCTTCGCTGTCTCCTCGCATTAAAAGGGGGGGGGGGGATGGACCCCCTTCTCCCTCATGTTTAGCCCCATTAGTGTTTTATATTATAAGACGTTTGCTCCGTTAGTTCGGCGATTTTGAGACCTTTAACCCCATTTTTTTGTCAATATTAAGGCCTTTCGTGCCATTTATGTGTCGAATTTTTCCTGGCGAGCGATAGCGAGCCTGTAATTTTAGGAGAAATCGGCCTTCGGCCGGGATATTTTTCTACCGAAAAATGTAAAGATTTATTTTGGAAGGGGGTTTAGGGGGTGTTTTTTTAAGCTTTGATGAAGGTCTAGCGAGGAAAAAAATAAAAAAATATATATAGGACACAAAATAATCACTACCGGTACCCCCTTAACCCATTCTGTACCGGTGACGTCCTTTTTCATTATAATCTGCCAACTATTAGACGATTATATTCAGCTTAGGAAGGACGTCTACCCATTACAAGGCTACCTACTATCTCGATTAATCCCTTTAGCTACCACATATTCTTCCCTTATAAGCTTCATAAAATCGTCTAAATGTAGCTGAAATCAACTATAAAAGACGTCACCGGTTCTGAACGGGTTATGACACGTAGAAAAATATACACATGAATGGCTAGTTGGATAAATGGATGGATGGATGTGACGGTGGTTTGGTTTGAGTGTGGATGTATGGATATACGTAGATGGATTGATGCATGGGATTGGTCTTGATGTGTTACATGGTAAATATGAGAAGATGCCCAATAGACTTTCATACCAGTAGATACAATTATATACAGTATAAATACAAATGTGGATAGATGGATCGATTGGTTGCTTGCTCGAAGGGTAGGCGAATTTTTAGGTGGGTTGGTGAATGGATAGGTGGATGGATGGTGAGAGAGTATGTGGATGTGTAGATAGATGGGTATATTCAATACTATGACACCTTTTTACCTTATATTCTGGTTAGCATTAGACAATTGTATGTCGTTTAAGATGGTCATATGATATGCAGATGGTTTATTATGATAGCATTTACCCCTTCAAATCCTAGGGGTATTTTATAAGCTAAAGCAGATCGTCTAATGGTAACCAGAATGAGACAAACCATACGTTACCGTGCTGATCCCATCCCCCTGATGGGCGTATTTAGTTGCTCATTTGTTTATCTTGTTATATATATTTTTGGTTTCCTCCCTAGTTCTCCATTAAGCTTATACAAAAAACACACTCCAAGACCCTCCTTCAAGATTAATTTGTACATTTTTCGATAGAAAAATGTTCCGGCCTAAGGCCGGTTCCTCTTAAATTACAGGCTAGCTATCGCTCGCCAGGAGAAAATCGACACATAAATGACACGAAAAGTCGTAATATTGACAAAGAAATGGGGCAAAAGGTCTTAAAATCGCCAAACTAATGAGCCAAACCTCATATAATCTGAAAATTATTGGGGCTAAACATGAGGAAGAAGGGGGACCAGAAAAACCACCCATCTCCCCTTATGTGAACGGATGGATGTGTTAGCTAGGGGGATAAATGGAATGATATATGGTTCGTTGCTTGGGTATATAAGTATGAATGAATAGTGCTATAAATAAACATATATATGGTTAGAGGTAATATGTGGATAGCTGGCTAGGAGGTCATGACTCATAGGTAAAAAAGATACCCAGGTAAATTGCCTGGCCATTATTATCCTAAAGCTGGTATCACATGAGAGCTTTTAGATTAAACATTCGATGATCAACAGTTTCTGGGAACATTTCTGGAGTATTCGGAAACTTGCCTGATGATAGATGAATTTAGGTAACCTCAATATATTAAATGTTTACTTCACAAGCTGCCAGACCAGTCTTGAGGATACATTTTGAGGGAAAAAGCGCTCGTATGATACCGGCTTAAGTATGGTGTCGAAATACTTTCATTGTTCGTCTTTCTTCCCCTCTCCTGTCTCATCATAGCCCGATGCACTTGTATGTTTGTATCCATAGATTTGTGTATCTATGTCTGTGTACTGTACATATGCACTGATTCATGGATGGTGATGTGAACATATGTGTATATAAGCATGTCTGTATAAATCATTGATTACTATAATTATGTCATTAGATAGTGAAAATAAGAAGTATGTAGTGCTAAACAACTTGTGTGTTTATGTCCGTGTGTACTGTATATGTGTGGTGTATATGTCCGTGTGTACTCTATATGTGTGGTGTTTATGTCCGTGTGTACTGTATATGTCCATGTGTACTGTATATGTGTGGTGTTTATGTCCGTGTGTACTGTATATGTGTGGTGTTTATGTCCGTGTGTACTGTATATGTGTGGTGTTTATGTCCGTGTGTACTGTATATGTGTGGTGTTTATGTCCGTGTGTACTGTATATGTGTGGTGTTTATGTCCGTGTGTACTGTATATGTGGTGTTTATGTCGTGTGTACTGTATATGTGTGGTGTTTATGTCCGTGTGTACTGTATATGTGTGGTGTTTTTGTCCGTGTGTACTGTATATGTGTGGTGTTTATGTCCGTGTGTACTGTATATGTGTGGTGTTTATGTCCGTGTGTACTGTATATGTGGTGATTATGTCGGTGTGTAGTGATTATGAGTGGTGTATATCTCCGTGTGTACTGTATATGTGTGGTGTTTATGTCCGTGTGTACTGTATATGTGTGGTGTTTATGTCCGTGTGTACTGTATATGTCTGGTGTTTATGTCCGTGTACTGTATATGTGTGGTGTTTATGTCCGTGTGTACTGTATATGTGTGGTGTTTTTGTCCGTGTGTACTGTATATGTGTGGTGTTTATGTCCGTGTGTACTGTATATGTGTGGTGTTTATGTCCGTGTGTACTGTATATGTGTGGTGTTTATGTCCGTGTGTACTGTATATGTGTGGTATTTATGTCCGTGTGTACTGTATATGTGTGGTGTTTATGTCCGTGTGTACTGTATATGGGTGTTTATGTCCGTGTGTACTGTATATGTGTGGTGTTTATGTCCGTGTGTACTGTATATGTTGTGTTTTATGTCCGTGTGTACTGTATATGTGTGGTGTTTATGTCCGTGTGTACTGTATATGTGTGGTGTTTATGTCCGTGTGTACTGTATATGTGTAGTGTTTATGTCCGTGTGTACTGTATGTATGTGTGGTGTTTTTGTCCGGTGTACTGTATATGTGGGTGGTTTATGTCCGTGTGTACTGTATATGTGTGGTGTTTATGTCCGTGTGTACTGTATATGTGTGGTGTTTATGTCCGTGTGTACTGTATATGTGTGGTGTTTATGTCCGTGTGTACTGTATATTGTGTGGTGTTTATGTCCGTGTGTACTGTATATGTGTAGTGTTATGTCCGTGTGTACTGTATATTTGGTGTTTATGTCCGTGTGTACTGTATATGTGTGGTGTTTATGTCCGTGTGTACTGTATATGTGTGGTGTTTATGTCCGTGTGTACTGTATGTATATGTGTGGTGTTTATGTCCGTGTGTACTATATGAGTGGTGTTTATGTCCGTGTGTACTGTATATGTGTGGTGTTTATGTCCGTGTGTACTGTATGTATATGTGTGGTGTTTATGTCCGTGTGTACTGTATATGTGTGGTGTTTATGTCCGTGTGTACTGTATATGTGTGGTGTTTATGTCCGTGTGTACTGTATATGTGTGGTGTTTATGTCCGTGTGTACTGTATATGTGTGGTGTTTTTGTTTTACTTATTAGTTTAAATAACCAGATCCACCTCTCCCTTAACGCTATCTGGTCCTTCGTCTTGTGGGTTATTACGATATTTGTTATATTTATTGCTGAGGATTATCGTTGTTTTTACCATTTTTGAACAATGTATTTTAGTTTGTCCCCTAGGCTAATAAAAATGCCTTTCCAGACTTCCTTTGAGCTAAAACATACCCATCCAGACCCCCTTCATGCTAAATACGTAAATTTTTTCGATATCAAATTTCCCGACCGAAGACCGAAGGCTCGCTATCGCTAACTCAGAAAGAAATCAACATTTGAAAGGGGTGAAGTGTCTAATTATCGCTAAACTAATGGGTTGAAACGTCTTTTAATCTCCAAAGTATGCCCCAAACTAATGAAATGAAACAGGAGCGATTAAATTAGCTCCCCTCCGGTACAAAATTAATACAGTGGAGTTAATTCGTTTAGTACATCTCGTCTCCACACCTTCCCTTTTGTTTCCTACTTCACCCAGACTCCCCTGGTGGGCCTTTCCTACTTCCTACTACTTTATGTCTTTATAATGTTTCCTAGATTGGCAGACTTCCAGGAATATAGAATACCGGTAAGTTCCTGTGTCTTTTAACCCTTTGAGTACCAGCGACTTGTCTTATATTTTATTCTAGGTATATTTAGACGATACTATGCTGTTTAAGAAGGATCTGTGGTAGTTAAGAATGTTGGTTGAGGTAGTTTGAAGTCTTATTATTGCTAGAGGTTCTTCCAAACCTGAATAAAATTGTCTAATAGTTGCCAGAATATGATGGAAAAGACGCCCCTGGTACTGAATGAGTTAAGCTGTATATATTTGCGAGGAAACTGTATGCTTTGTTTATTAGTTGGACATTAAGTTTAGTTAACTTTAAGAAGAGTGTACACATAATGGCTGGATATGACTACAGGTACAATGATTTGCTCGTATATTATATTTTTGTTTTGTTTTTGTTTTTTTTGTTAAAAGAGACAATGAACGGAGGAAGGAAAAACACAAATAAAACAAAAAGGTCCATGTGCCTAAAGGCATCCTCCATTCATAAAATGTTTGTAACAATTGAATTTAAACATTTGTAGATTGTAAGATTGTGGAAAGCAATTCGAGGGAAGTGAATTCCAAAGAGTAGTAGCTCTGGGGATAAATGAATTCTGATAAGCAGAAGTTCTGCATTGTGGAGGAGAAAGTGTAAATTCATGGGCGCTCTCAGCTGCCCTAGTTCTACGGGGAAAGATGTGGAGAGGCGGCACAATTGAAGCAAGTTCCTCGGAACAATTGCTGTGAAAATATCTGTAGAATAATGCAAGGGATGCAACGTTTCTTCGTATGGATAATGTAGGAAGGTCCTGTGTGATTGCAGGGTTATTGATTAATCTAATAGCTTTATTTTGAATTTTGTCCAACTGCCTCAATGCAACCACTCCACTTCCACCCCACAGAGGTGAACAGTAATCCATCTGAGAACGCACATGACTTTTTATATATTACGGCCAACTGCTCGTCAGTGAAGAATTCTCGAACTCTGTACAGGAGTCCCAGTTTTTTAGAGGCATTCTTAGCAATGCTTCTAACATAATGTATCCAGCTCAAGTTAGTAGTTAATGTTACACCGAGAATGTCAATACTAGGGGAAGTGGGAATATTTACATCATTAAAAAATATATGGGAGTCAATGAGATTCTGTCGGTTAGAAAATTGAATGTACTTGGTTTTCTGTGCATTAAAGGAAACTAGATTCTTTTGTCCCCATCCATTAATTCTAGAAAGGTCCTGGTTCAGAGAAATTGCAGTGTTTATTTTTTAATTTATAAGATCGGTTGGGTGAAAGAATTGGTAAATGTGAAGGAACTGTGGAGTGTTGAGTCATCTGCGTAGGAATGTATTGGATTATGAGTGGTAGATATGAGATCATTGATATGAATGAGGAACAGAGTTGGGGCCAAAACTGATCCCTGGGGAACACCAGCATTTATTGAGTGAAATTGAGAATGAAGGCCATCTACCATTACACGTATTTTTCTGTTATGAAGATAAGAAGAAATTAGTGGAACTAATGATGCAAGGCCGTAGTGTGACATCTTCGACAATAAGGATTGATGCCAGACTCTATCAAATTCCTTTGATATATCCAGTGGCTATTGTATGTGTTTCACCATGTTGGTCTGTAGCTTGGTTGATTTGATGCGTAAGAAGGCAAAGAATGTCTGCAGTTGATCGACATCGTCTAAAACCATATTGCCTATCACTGATTAATTTATTATTCTCAAGATGCTTAATTATGTGATTATTTAATATAATTTCAAAGACTTTACCAAGAGTGGAAGTTATAGCTATTGGTCTGTAGTTTGATGGATCTGAAGAGGCACCTTTTTTAGGAACTGGATGAATGTTTGCTTCTTTCCAGGGTACTGGGAAGCATGAGGTATGAGTACACAGACGGAAAATGTTTGCCAATACAGGAGCGAGCACCAAGGAGCAATTCTTAAGTACTATTGGAGGAATTTCATCTGGACCAGGAGCCTTATCTACTGAGAGATTCTGCAAAATAGTTTTGACATGTCTGGTGTGGATCTTAAGTGAGGAATTTCAGGCGAATTAAAATTAAGTACAGGGACATCTTGATTTATTTCATCTAAGGTTGAGTTGATGTATAGTACAAATACATCTAATTCAACACACACACACACACTCACACTCATTATATGCGTACATAATTATATGCATCATGCTGAGAGAGAGAGAGAGAGAGAGAGAGAGAGAGAGAGAGACCAAATATATACCTTCATTAAAGTGAGGTTTAAGGCACAGCCCTATATGGTTATCTTATAGCAAGCTTGTTGCACGTGGGTGTAGGTGCAGCTGTGTAGGTGTGGCTCAATTTGCGTGGGTGTATGTATGTATGTATGTATGTATGTATGTGCCTTATTATGTATTTATAGGTGTATGCATAGGCTTACAGGTGTACGTTTGTTTTTCTATATGTGCATAATTATGTGTTTGCATATTATTGCAATGTTGTATGGTGACTACGTGTGTGGTATACATATGTACTTCCAGATCCACTCATTCTATGGTACACAAAACACTGGCCATAACTTTATTTACTGCACACATTGTAAATGAGTAATTATGAAAACTCCCCTTCCAACGTTTTAGGATATTTAAGTTTGTCTTCAAGAACTAACATTGATTTTAAGTATTTCCTCTAACTAATTGATGTAAAGACGTTATTACGGAATGTTTTTTCTTGAATGATCCACTCTTCAAATCAAATAATGTACCCGAATGGAACTACTGTATGTATTCTTAAGATATTTTTCTAAACCATTGGGTGCAAGACAGATCAGGGTCACAGACATTTCTCAGTATAAACGTCAAGGATGGTCAGTAGAATGAGAAGCATATTATATTATGTTTGTTTTATGACCATTACCCAGAAGGCTGTGTCAATCCCTCTAAAGTGATATTTACTATTATATATTTTTATTTCGAAATAAAACATTAAATGCAATATTGTTTATCAGTTTATGTTTTGTATTTTATTATTTTTAACCCACACACCGTCACTCTAAAACTTACCCATTAAAACATTATTTTAAAACCATCATTATAAACCTATTACATATGTACGGTCGCGCTAATAAGTCATGTCCCAGCTGTCATTACGTTTGTCTCGCACTGTGCTGTATTAATGTCTGTCAGATGTTGAATAGGGTGGGTAAGTGAAGGAACATGTTTGTATATTTCACTCGATATGAAGAAATGAAGCTTAGATATTGCTGATACCAATTATTGATCAAAACATACTTGGTGCCGAGACATCACTTATTAGCGCGACTGTACACCTGTATTACAACAAATCCATGCATTTACCTTCACAACAACACTAATGTACACTCCTGAACTTATCTACACACCTACATTCCATCTCCACACCTACTACACCTCATCCCAACACCTATACCTGTTAACCCAGCCGGGTTGGGCCAATCAGCGCTCTGCAGACCCCCATAATCCTGCGTTAATCTCTAACCGTTTTGGTAGGATGATCCTCAGGGTATTAGAGTGTTGAGCCTATAATTGGGCTTTGTAATTGATTTGGGGTTGTCTGGGACAGGGATCTGCCTTGCTTAGGCCAATCGGCTTTCTGCAGACTCCCATTTTCTTATGTTCTTATGTTCTAACCCCTTCTGTACCAGCGACGTCTTGTTAATTTTATTTTAGCAATATTTAGACGATTTTGTGCATTTCATGAAGGATCTGTGGTAGCAAAAAGGGTTAAATGAGATAGTTTGAAGCCTGTTATTTGCTGGAGGCCCTTTTTAAATTGAATAAAATCGTCTAATAGTAGCCAGAATAAAGTTAATAAGACGTCACCGGTACAGAAGGGGTTAATCTCCATACTGAAACCACTTATGTACAGTTGCCCACATAAGTTCAGTTCCTCGTCGTGATCTTATGTATGAAAGTAAAATTTTGCATGAATGAATTGTGAGTGTGGTTTCTTTTAATCATCAGTATACTAATCATATGAGTTAACCACTGCATAAGAAACTACACTCATAATTCAATCATGTGCATAATATCCCCGTGCATAAGAACACGGAAAGGAGAAGAACTATTGTAGCCAACTGTACATCTTCCTCATATCCCCTACGCCTACAATTAAGGGGAGACTGACCGTTTGTTTGGTCTATTAATTCATTTATTTTTTTAGTTTCCTCCCTAGACCTCCATCAAGCTTAGAGAAACACCCCCTAGACCCCCCTTCAAGATAAATTTGTACATTTTTCGGTAGAAACATTTCCCGGCCGAAGGCCGGTTCCTCTTAAAATTGCAGGCTCGCTATCGCTCGCCAGGAAAAAATCGACACCTAAGTGGCACGAAAGGTCTTAAAATTGAAAATTAAATGGGGCGAAAGGTGTTAACATCGCCAAACTAATGGGCCGAACCTCTTATAATCTCAAAACTAGTGGGGTTAACATTAGGGAGAAGGGGGTCCAGAAAAACGGTCTGCCTCCCCTTAAACCCCACACCCACACCCCATTTCTATACCTAAACCATCTCCAAACCTATACTTCATCAACACACTTTTTACTACACCTCATCCCAACACCTATACTTATTCATCTCTTTACAGAAACCAGCAATATTCCTACTACTCCTACACCTACAATTACCCTCCTCCCCCCCCCAACCTGTACACTTATAACTGAAAACACACAGTAGCGTGGAATTTTTCGTGAAAGATTGTTAACTACCTAAATATGACTGAATTTGGAGTTTAATGTGTCCCTGATGAAAATTGTGTGTATGGATGATATGATGAAGATTAACCATTTTTTGTTTCAGTTTACTGCGACGCATTATTTAGTTTTATTATTAGATAATTTGTTTTAATGTTTAGAGAGGATCTGTGGGAGCCATAATATTTATTGAGATGAATTTTGATAGCTAGAGATCCTTCCTAACCTGTTTAAAATCGTCTAGTGTTAGGACGAATACATCAAAAGTCATGATACATAAAGGGTTAAGTCCTAGTGTAACCATCCTAGTTACAGTATATTAGCCATGGTGGAATACTGTACCCTGTTGCATATAGGTAGGCCAGAAATCGTAAACCCTAACATCTGTAACTCAAAAAGGGCTAGAGTAATTGGGCTGTAAATTAGCACACTTATCCCCTGGCTGACCCTTCCCAAATGTATTAGCTCCATTATTTTAGTCGTTTGTGAGTTACAGAGGGTAATGCTCAAGAGTGTCGGCCTGCTCATTTGGATAGGGTATAATAGCACCTTGACGTTTACATCTGTAATTCTTAAGATCGAATCCCCACTGGTATAAAAAACAAAAAATATATAATAATAATAATAATAGTCTATTCTTTCCAGCTGACCGTAAATTGACATTTCTCTATCTTCATTATTTTGTCTATCTTCATTATTCAATTACAATGATTTTGTTGTAAAATATGCTTTAAATTATGAACACTTTGCATTAATATCGGTTTTATTTCAGCTGACGGTAAATTGAATCCCTTAGCACCTGATTTCTCGACACTAAATATAAAACTGTGAAACAACTATGTGTCTGCGTTACATTAATGCTTACTTTTCATGATTAGCATCATATTTAGCCAAGTAATCTTCGTAAATAGTCAAGTAATCAAGATGGGGGTATAACAATTTACCCTCAGCTGAAAACGAACGGACTATAATCACTCTTACACATCTTCTGTTTAACTCCTCCCTTCCACACTCTCCACAATAACATTAACTGTACAACCAATATATTGCACCTTCTTGACCACCTTCAAGGATGATAAACGCCTCCAAGACCCCCTTCAAGCTCTATTTATACATTTTTCGGGAAACAAATCTCCAGACCAAGAGCCGATTTCTCTTGTATTACAGGCTCGTTATCGCTTACCAGGAACAACTTATACCTGAATAGAAAAAACAAAACAAAATTGTGATCACCAAACTAATGAACCAAAACTCGTTAAAATTGTAATAATAATTAATGATAACTAGCGAACCACACCTACACCTTTCTCCCACAGCTACACCTCTCCACAATAACATAAACATTGGTC